>PVKU01015796.1:0-16919 GCA_004027475.1 Anoura caudifer | reverse complement strand
ATTCTGTAAGCATCCTGATTACCAGGGTTTTGAATTGTGCATCTGATAGGTTGGCAATCTCTTCATCGCTTAGATAAATTGGCTCTGGGGCTTTGATTTGTTCTCCGGTTTGAGCCATTTTCATTTCTGGGTTTTTTTGTTTGTTTGTTTGTTTTGTCTAGTCGCGGCTGTTATGTAGTGAGGGGTGGAGCCTCAGGTGCTCCCCAGGGCGGGACAGCCCAGTCACTGGGAAGTGACGCTGTATGTGGGGGCGGGGTCTGAGAGGAGATAATGGCGGTTGCTTTACTCACTCTCAGATTCCAGTTCCTTTCACCGCTTCCCCTTTGCCTGGATTATCTGCACATGAATGTGGGACCACCCGTTCAGCCAGCCACCTTGTGCGGCCTCACTGGTTCTGCACAGTTGCCGCCCCGTGCCCGGGGTCTGCTAGTCGCCGCCTGTTCACCTGGGGGCTGCCAGCCGCTGCTGCCTGCGAGCCCGGTCCGCACCTCCGCTTTTTCCTGCCGTGACTCCGCCCCTCTTACCGGTCTGGATGAATTGTTGTTGGACTTCCAAACAGTTTGATTTTCTGAGTTCTGGTTGTTTTCTTGTTTCTAAATCTTTGTTGTCCTTAATTTTGGTTGTGAGAAGAGGCACAGTGCGTCTGCCTACGCCTCCATCTTGGCCGGAAGTCCCATTTCACAATTTTTTTTAAATTTTATTTATTTATTTATTTTTAGAGAGAGGGGAAGGGAGGGAGAAGGAGAGGGTGAGAAACAACAGTGTAAATAGAAACATCCATCAGTTTTCTCTCCCACGCCCCCAATGTGGACCTAACGCACAACCCTGGCATGTGCCCTGACCTCGGAATCAAACCAGTGACCATTTGGTTTGTGGGACGATGCTCCAGCAACTGAGCCACGCCAGCCAGGGCACATTTCACAAATTTCATTACGTATGCCTGGACAACACTCTCAGAAAAATAAGAAGAGAAGGAAATGGATCAACTTAATAAACTGCATCTACAAAATCTCTTCAGCTAGCGTTACATTCGATTGAGAAGGACTGAATGCTTCCCACTAGGATCAGTACCAGGCAAGGATATCTACTCTCATCACTATTATTCCACATAGTAATGGAAGGCCTAGTGTGTACAACAAGGAAAGAAAAGGAAGTAAGGCAAGAAAGGGAAATACAGATAACAGTTTGGTGATGACTGGGGGCGGGGGAGAGATAGACGAGGATAAAGGAGGGATAAATGGTGATGGAAGGAGACTTGACTTGGGGTGCTGAACACACAATACGATAATCAGATGACACATTATAGAATTGTACACCTGACTATATAATTTTATTAGCCAATGTTACCCCAATAAATTCAATAAAAATGTTTTTAAAAGGCATACAGCTCAGAAAGGAAGAATTAACATCATCCCTATTTGCAGAAGTAAAAATATCCCAAGGAATCTACAAAAACTCCTAGAGCTAAGTGAGTTCAGCAAAAGTAGAATACAACATAAAAATGCAGAAGTCTACTGTATTTCTGTGTGCTGACAATGCCTATGAAGACCCCCAAATTAAAAATACAATACCATTTATAATTGCTCCACAAAATGAAGTAGGCGTGGATCTAACTAAAGTATGTATGAGATTCGTATGCTAAAAATGACAAAATCCTGATGAGAAAAATCAGGGAAGAGCTGAATATACGGAAAGACTTGCTGTTCATGGATTGAAAGGCTGAACGTAGCGAAGATATGAATTCTCCTCCTCAGACTGAAGCAATTCCTACTGAAATCCCAGCAAGATATCTTTTGTAAACAGAGACAAGTTTATCCTAAAATTTATATGAAGTAACAAAGGACCTAGAATAGCTGAAACAATTTTAGGGGGAGGAAAAGAATAAAGTGGACGGGATCACTCTACCCAGTATCCAAGGCCAATATTCTCTGGCCACAGTGACACAGACAGTGCAGTGGTGGCAGGACAGACACAGGAAACGGGACAGAGCCTTCGGGAACAGGAACAGAGCCACAGGCACTTGCAGAGGGAGTTGACAAGGCCAAAGAAGCAGGTCAGGCCCGGAAACATAGCCTTGACAATCCGCAGGCCCCAAAATGAACCTTGACCTAAGGGTCACACTTAAACAAAAATCAACTGAAAAGAATCACGGACTCAAATGTAAAACTATGAAAAAAAGCAGAGGAAAATCTTTAGGATGTAGAACTAAACAGTTTCTTTTAAAACTAAGTACACAACTAAACACGACTCAGCAGTTGCACTCTTGCACACTTACCCAGAGAAAGCAATCCTTGCACTCACACACACCCGCACACCAGAGTCTGCGGCGGCCCAGCTTGTCCGCCACCAGTGGAGCAGCGCGGACGACCCCCCACCCCCTGGGACCGAGGGGGCGGTGGAGCAGCAGCTGGCGCCCCCACCGTGGAGCGCAGCGCCCCGCAGCGGCGGACGCTCTCCCTGCACCATGCCGAAAGTTCCCGAGAGTTCTGCTGAGTGAGAAGAGCCAGTCCCGAAAGGTTACATGCTGTCCGACTCCATTTATGTCCCATTGTCGGAATGACGGAGAGAACAGATCAGTGGTTGCCAGGGTTAGGAAAGGGAAATGGGAGGGAAGTGGGTGCAGCTGTAAAAGGCGTGGGAGGGCTCCTGGTGGGAGGCACGGGGTTGGGGGGGGGCATCGGTGTACGCCCCTAGCTGTCCTGCCCTCAGGTTTTGCAAGTGATTGTCATTCTGAGACACCAGGCACCGGGCACACAGCTCTGTGTTACCTCCTACAGCTGCGTGCGAGTCCACAATTATCTCCCAACCGTGAGTTTAATTGTAACACTGGGTGTAGAACAGGTCATTATCATCAACCATAATTGTGTAATTTCACTTCATTTTCTGGCCAGGTCTTTATTTGGCTTCTTATGAAAGTGAGAGCCCAGAGAACCACACAGAAAAAGAGAGGTGGAAATCTCTCAGGTGAGTCTGTGTGCCCTGGTGGGAGTGGAGGTGGGCTGGGAGAGGGGGTGGGTGCTCAGGGCCTGCACAGGGCTCCCAGGCTTCATCAGGCCCCACTCATCTGCCTCCTGGGAGCCCCCAGCCCTTGAGTAGAGAGCACAGGTCACGCTGTGACCTGGGGTTGAGTGTGGAACTCAAGGGCTGGATAGAAGAGGAGGCTGGGACCATGACCACCCCAAGGCTGGTGGCTGCCCCTGCGGGCGAACAAGTTATATGTCCCCGGGGCTTGGAACCCCTGTCCCCCATCCTTGTGGTGGAAGTGAGGCACCCACCACCTCCTGCTCCTTCAGCCCATTGGCACAGCCAAGTGGTGGGCGGTAGTGACCAACATCAGTGGGCCTGAGCCAAGGACATGGCACAAGGCCATCTGGGGTGGGAGGCCACCTGCTAAGGAGGTCACACGCTGGAGAGAAGAGTAACCAAGGGCCGGGTCTGTTTAAATCTGCAGGTCTTCTATTCTGGGGAAGACGTGAGGATCGGGGAGCTGGAGCAGGAGGAGGAGAGGAAGTCCTCTGCAGCCCTGATGCCGCTGGCCCAGAGGTCAGGGGAGGCCTGGGTGCCTCGCTGCTTTGCCTACAGTGACCCCGTGGCCTGGTGCCCGACATGCTGACCACGTGGCTCAGGAGACTTTTCTCCTCCTTTGGTGGGACCTCGACCCTGGGAGGGCCTAGGACCTCCAGATTCGTAGATGGCATGTGCCTCAGGGGCCCTGCCTGCAGGACCATAGGGGCCACATTGCCGAGCAGTCTGTCCATCCTCTGCGAGGACCCACTCTCACCAGGCAACTCCAGCATGGAGGCCAACGCCACTCTGCCGCCAGGAGCCTGAGAGACTGGTGAGCTGCGAAAGGGGTGCTGTGAGAGGGGCCCCGCACTCTACAAAGAGCCCCTCCCCTGCCCTTGAGATGGACTGATTTCTGCAGCCCTGGGCACCCCCTTTCTGGCTTTTTCTGGTGACAGCTGGGACGCTGGTCAACAGGACAGATTTGAGTCATGGAGTTGGCAATGTGTACGGCACCTTGTAAACTGTTGAGCTGGTATAAACACATTCACACACCACGCGTCCCCACGTCCACGTCGCATCTCTCACCGAGGCTTCTGCCAGCACGCGGCTGGGGAACGCAGTGGCCTAGGGCAGGTGCGGGCATGGTGGCCACTTCCGCCCCAGGGCCCCCAGGCGATGCCAGTTCACGGGGCCTGCCACCGAGTGAGCACTCGACAAACCTGGGATGAGCAAATTCCACAACCCCATGAACTGCCAGGTGCCTCTCTGGTTGTGGGTGGGGTGGCAGGGGGAGTCTGAAGCTGGGAGGCACCCTCAGCCAACCATGAGACTCCGGCTCTGGGGACCCCACACAGCCCATTACATGCTGAGCCAAGCTTCTGGGCCCAGAAGCAGATAAGCTGTGGGACTGCTGAGCCCTCACCTGGCGTGTGGCCAGGTGCCCCAGTCAGGAGGTCCAGGGGTATGATGTGCACCGCCATTCCCGGGCAGAGAGGTGTGTGTTGGGCCTGAACTGACACAGCCTGGCTGGCTCCCAGCCACATCGGGCCCCTCCCGGGACCAGGCTCAGCTATCTGGGCAGCAGGGTGACCCCGGGACCTCAACAAGACTCCCAGAGGGCCAGCAGCCTGGCGGAGGCGGGGGGCACTGCGTGAAGGGAGGAGTGGGAGGTGCTCTGGGCCCTGCCCAGCCCCTCTGCTCCAGCTGAGACCTCAGAGAGGCCAAGTTTGCAGGGACCTGGCAGCAGAGCAGGGACTGGGCTTCAGCTGCATCTAGCTCCTGGCAGGGGCCTGGGCAAGGCCCTTGGGCCAAACCCGAGGTGTCCTGGGGATCCCTGGGGCTGGCTAGCAACCCCTCCTCATCCCCTCAGCCCCATCCAGCGTGTGCTCTCCAGGTCTGGCCTTCCCAGGGGCTACGTCAGTGGGGACTGTCTGCCTCCTGGTCACGCTGAGTGTGGCCTCTCAGGAGCAGGGTGAGTGGCACAGAAGGAGTGAATGGCCTTGCCGACACAGATGCACGGTGGCAGCTGCAGGGCTGGGGGCCTTGGGCTCTGGGAGGCCTGCCCACCACACAGTCCCCTCCAGAGGGAGCTGTGCCCCACCCCAACCATAGGAGATGGGACATTCAGAAGAAGGCTCCCAGCCCACACCAAGGGCCCAGGTGTCACTGGTCTCCTGTCTCCATCTTCTTACTCCCGAGGAACTCAGTGCAAGGGCCTGTGAGGAGACCCCAGAAGACTGAGCTTCGGGGATGGCAGCTAGCCACAGTGCCCTTCCTGCCTCCCGCAATGCCCCACCCGGGCCCAGGACCCCAGCATCCCAGCTCTCTCTCTCTCCAAGGCCAGGCCAGGTGCCTCCCACAGCTGTGCTCCCTGCAGCCAGAGTCCCAACTCAGCTGGCTGCCTCTTCGTCTGCAGGAGATCGCAGCAGGCTCCTCCCAGCTGTGAGGAGCTCCGGGAAAGGATGCTGGGGAAAGAAGTGCAGGGCCTGTGCCTGAAACTCCAGGGCAGCCAGTCAGTCGCACTCATCAGTGCTAATAAAGGGTATGGCGGCACCGCTACCCCAGGCCTGCAGTCCCCATGCCAAGGAAATACCCTTTCCTGTTTCCTGCTGCTGTGGCCTTGCACTGCTCTTCCCACAGCCTGGCATGCTGTTCCCCACTTTGTGGATATCGTCAGAGCTCCAGCTTCTGGGGAAGGAGTCCTGACATGCTCCCACCAGCCCCTGAGTGGCCCAGCACAGATAGGTGTCAGGGGAAGGTGGTGAGGGGAGGCCTGGGCTCAACCCTAGTTTGGGGGAGGGTATGACCAGCCCTGTCAAGGTGCAGGGCTGGGTGACAGGGACTGAGTGTAGTTGTGTCTCAGGTTTATGCAAGGGGCCTTGAGCAGGCTAGCCACCTCTCTGAGCAGCCATGAGGTGCCGGGCCCCAGGGCAGCCGGGAGGAGGGCCTTCCCTCTGAGAACCTGCCCAGCAGCCCTCGGCTGGGAACCCTGGCACCCTTTCTCTGGTGCAGCCTCGGAGGCCAGAGGGGTTGGTGCCCTGCTCACAGCCACACAGGTTGTTCCTTAGCCACATCCGGGACTCAGGTCCCTTCCCTACAAAGGCCTTCTGTCCTTCCACCATCCTGCCAGGGGATCCAGCGGGTGGGGCCTACACTTTGGGGCAGGCAAGGGCAGGCAGCACAGGCGGGGCTCCAGAATGATGCCCCTGGGGCCCAGCTCGGTGCCAGCAGATACAAGCCCAGCACGCGCCCCGGTGTGAAGCTGCCACTCAGCCGCGCAGCAGGTGCTCAGGCCTCAGGGCTACAGGCTGGCCAGCAGCCCTGCTATGCCCAGGAGGCCAGGAAAGGGCTTTGGCTGGGGCCTCTCCTTGCTGCTTGGCACTTTCTTCTGAGCGCCTCCAGGAAGGGAACAGGTGCGTGGGGCCAGGAAGACCTCCCCAACTGGGATTCGCCTCAGAGGCCTCGGACCTGGCTGGGCTTCAGAATCGCTTCTTCTCACATGGGTGACTGGGGGTCCTTAAGGCCCTGCCCCACATTGCAGCATCCTTGGAGAGCCCCCCCAAACCCTGCCACTCCCCATGCCCTGCAGGTCCCTAGGAAGGCATCTCATTGTGACCAGTGACTTATTCCCAGAACCCAGCCATTGCCAGGCCTCTGGAAAAGCCTGTCCCTTCTGCACAGAAGCCCTCTGGGCAGGACCCCAGGTGACCCCAGGGCAGTCCTCAAAGAGGTGGCCAAAGTCATCCCCACAACACCACAGACCCTGTCCCCTGACAACTTGGGGACAGACAGCACCAGCATGGCCCTTGTCCCTCGGGTCTCTCAGGCCACTGTGTCCCACCCTGTTGCAGGACTCATCCTAGGTCCTCAAGGGGGGGGCCCCACCTGCAGCACTGCCAGCAATGCCCTCCCCAGGCCCCAACTCTCTGCTGATGAGCCCATCGACAGCCAAGAGCCACAGCCACGGGGCCACTCGCTGGAAGCTCTGTTTCACCCCTAAACTCAGCTCTCCGTTAGGAGTGCCCAGCTCCAGCCCAGCAAACCCCGTGAAACTGGTGCCATCACTGTCCCCCAGGTCCAGGGCTGGCAAGCAGGGAGCGGGATCAGCCTGACACCAAAGCCCTGCACACGGTCACCGCGGCTGAGATGAGGGATCCATGTCCCAGGTGCTGAGCAGTGGGCCCAGTGGGCCCAGTGTGCGAGTATCGGCGTGAGAGGAACAGGAAAGAATGCGCATTTGCATTCACTTGCATTACATTAAAAATCTCTTCGAAACCTTTAAAACATTAAAAGATACAAAAAAGCCTAATCATGATAGTGAACGTTTGAGAAATGTGCACTGGGTGGATGGAGAAAAACTTTCTGCTTTTGAATCATGGCTTACCTATTCAAATTAATGAATTAAAATTGAACACACACCTCTCAGAATCTGAGGGGAGAGAAAATTGTGGCCAGCTTCCAGCTGCAGGAGGTTTCTCTGGTGTGGGTGACCAGACAGGATCCTCATACTCTGAGTTTCACAGAAAACTGCTTCCGAGAATGCTGGTGCCAGCCTAGGTGCCCGCCAGCAGGGTTCAGGGGCCTCCAGGTCCTTGACAGCACTTAGTATCATCAGGATATGTTCCTGCTGCGAGATGCATGTACCAAAATGAGGACATAAATCAGGAGAGATGATGGAAGTCAGAAATCACAGCCTGTGTCACTGGGCAAGAACAGGCACGTCCTGGGGAGCGGAGGGGACAGGACAGATGCAGGGAGCAGGAGGCAGGCCCAGGGTTTCAGGGTGCTGCAGGGGCAGAGCCTGGGGTCCCGACCAGGGTTCCCCCGCCCTGGGGACAGAGCATGGGGAACAAGGGATGGCTGGATTTGTTATAAGCCCTTTAATACTATAAATTATTTTCAAGCAATTCTCTGATTTTAAAAGTAACTTTTAAAGCCAAATCATAAAATTTCATTCAAGTAACCATATGACAAATTGCAGTAAATTGCTGTGGTCAGCAGGCTGGGTTCCCACACCCAAGAGGGCCTGTGGCCTGGCAGGGGGTCTTGCACCCAAAGTAGTGAGTGGGGCAACGGGCAAGTGCAGGGGCCACTAAAGGCGATGTACCTCTCAAAGGTGTCTGCTTCCAAAGTAGTGTGATCCCAGCACACGGTGGAGGGGCTGGGGCACAGGGAGAGGAGGGACAGGGATGTGTCTCAGGGCAGTGGCCGTGAAGGGCCCCTTCAGGCACCAGGAGCAGAAACCTCAGAGCGGAGGCAGGAGGAGTTCCACCCACTCCCAGCAAAACAAGCATAAGGGTTGAAAATGAGTGAAAAAGAAATAGCTTCTGGAAATTGTCTTAAGAGCACAGAGTAAATGAAGAAAATATTAAGAAAATACACTAAAGCTCAGACTAGATGGCCCACTCTTGGCTCTCAGCTCGGTGTGACAGGCTGTGCCCCAGGTGGGTGCAGCTGAGAACACAGGGCCCCCCCGCAGGCCCAGGCAAGGCTCCCTGTCTCCCCCAGAGGGACAGGCGCAAGCATGTCTCAGCACCCTCTCCCCACCACCTCCGTTCCTTGTTGCCAAAGATAAATCCTGAGTAAGTACAAGATGAGTGGTTGGGGCCCCCTTCCTCCACTGGCCCCCACATTCATAGGGTGAAAACTTGGCCCCAGGTGCTTCAGTCAGAGGACATAGGAGCCCTGGTCACCCTCACCCCAGCTCACTTGCAGGGTGAGGACCCACAGTGGCAGAGGCCAGCCAAGAAGAGCAGGCCAAGCTCTGGGAATGGTCTTGTGACTAAATGGCAGGTGCAAGAATGAGGGGGTGGAAGGTAAAGTAGGTGGCTGATGCACAAAGAGGGTTTTGACTTTTACCCTCTAGGTCCTTGGGAGCCATTGAAGAGTCATGGTCCCTGACAGGGTCACATCCTTTTTCCTGTGGTCAGCCCACCAGTTGGGAAAAAAAGGAACCACTGAGGGCAGACAGGTTATCAAGGAAAAGAGGCAGTGAGTAAAGAGTTAGGGGCAAAGCTTACCCAGGTAGATGGGTGTGTGGATGGATGGATGATGGGTGATGGGTGGATGGATGAGTGAATGGATAGATGGATGGAGGGAAGGAGGGAGGGAGAAATGGAGGCAGAGAAAGTGAGACAGTTGGACGGATGGGGCAAAGTGATGGGAACAGAAAGTGTTAAGGAAGTAGGTTGCACAGGACTTGGGGATCGACGGGATGTGTGGTATCGTCCTGCAGCCCAGGGCTCTGACACCCAGCCTTCCAGAACTGCCCACCACCCTCTGCTCCTACCTGTGCACCCCATTTACATCCTCGTTAATCCATATTAACAGCCTGCTGGGTATCCTTTTTCATCTTTCTCCTTGCTTTTATAAACATACATAGATGAAGTGATAGTGGTGAAGGAATTTTTAACCAAATTTGAATTTTTAAAAAGATTTTATTTGTCTATTTTTAGAGAGGGGGAAGGAAGGGAGAAAGAGGGAGAAAAACATCAATGTGTGGTAGCCTCTCATGTGCCCCCTACTGGGGACCTGGTCTGCAACCCACGCATGTGCCCTGACTGGGAATTGAACTGGCAACCCTTTGGTTCAAAAGCCAGCACTCAGTCCACTGAGCTACACCAGCAACGGCCCAAAACTGGATCTTATTGTGCACATCACAACAGGCTCTTTTCTGTTAATGCAATAGATCCATGTGTTTCTCACTCTTTTTAAATAGCTGTACGACACCAAGTCTGGGTGTCCCTCGATGTATTATTCAGCCTTTCTCCTACTGATGACATGGGACTGGGGGGAGAGGGCAGCAGGAAAGGGTCCAGTTTTTTTTTTTCACTGTAACAAGACTAAAATATTGTGTGTGTGTCCTGCTGTACTGTATTTTTAACTCTTCAGAAATTAAATGGATGCAGCAAAAAAAAAAATCATTGAATTTGACTACATAAAATTAAGGATTTCTGTTCAAAGAAGTAGACAATGGCAAAGTCGGTGGGCAGATAATAGACCGGGAGAAGATATTTGTAAAGTCTAAAACTGACGAGGGCTCAACGCCTAGATTCCACAGCAAGTGTCTGTAAATCGGCAGTAAAAGACAAGAGAATGCCGTTTAACAGTGAGCAGAGGAGGCAGATGGCAAAAACACGAGTCCTGAAAGAGTGACACCTTCATGAAGGAAAACTAAACCATCAGGAGAAAGCACATGGAAACCAAGGTGAAAAACCACTTTCTACCTAAGTGTCAAAAATTGGGAAAGTAGAGAATGTCAGCTATAGATGGGACAGTGATGGGGCAGCTCCTGCTGCTGCTGAGAGACATTGCGTGACAGCCAGGCTGGCAGGCCCATTAGCAGCATTTTTTAAAAAAATATTTTATTGATAGTACTATTACAGTTGTCCCATTTTCCCCCCTTTCTTCCCCTTCACCTTGCACAACCCCTCCCACCCACATTACCCCCGCCCCTTTAGTTCATGTCCATGGGTCGTACAGATAAATTCTTTGGCTTCCACATTTCCTATACTATTCTTAACCTCCCCCTGTCTATTTTGTACCTACCATTTATGCTTCTTATTCTCTGTACCTTTTCCCCCATTCTCTCTCCTCCCTCTCCCTGCTGATAATCCTCCATGTGATCTCCATTTCTGTGATTCTGTCCCTGTTCTACTTGTTTGCTTAGTTTGTTTTTGTTTTTGGTTTAATAACTGAGTTTGTTGTCATTTTACTGTTCATATTTTTTATCTTTTTCTTAGATAAGTCCCTTGAACATTTCATGTAATAAGGGCTTGGTGATGATGAACTCCTTTAACTTGACCTTATCTGGGAAGCACTTTATCTGCCCTTCCATTCTAAATGAAAACTTTGCTGGATAGAGCAATCTTGGATGGAGGTCCTCCTTGCCTTTCATGACTTTGAACACTTCTTTCCATCCCCTTCTTGCCTGCAAGGTATCTTTTGAGAAATCAGCTGACAGTCTTATGAGAACTCCTTCGTAAGTAACTGTCTCCTTTTCTGTTGCTGCTTTTAAGATTCTCTCCTTATCTTTAATCTTGGCTAATGTAAATATGATATGTGCCTTGGTGTGTGCCTCCTTGGGTCCAACTTCTTTGGGACGCTCTGAGCTTCCTGGAAGTCTATTTCCTTTGCCAGATTGGAGAAGTTCTCCTTCATTATTTTTCAAATAGGTTTTCAGTTTCTTACTCTTCCTCTTCTCCTTCTGGCACCCCTATGATTCGGATGTTGAAACATTTAAAGATGTCCTGGAGGTTCCTAAGCCTCTCCTCATTGTTTTGAATTTTTGTTTCTTCATTCTGTTCTGGTTGAATGTTTCTTTCTTCCTTTTGATCCACACCATTAATTTGCGTCCCAGTTTCTTTCCTTTCACTCTTGGTTCCCTGTGCATTTTCCTTTATTTCACTTTTCAGAGCATTCACTTTTTCCTCTAATTTGCAGCCATATTTAGCCAATTCTGTGAGCATCTTGATTACCAGTGTTTTGAACTGTGCATCTGATAGGTTGGCTACCTCTTCGTTGCTTACCTAATTTTTTGGACTATAAGATGCACTTTTTTTCCTCCCAAATTTGGGAGGAATAATGATTGTTAATGCTGCTGTTGAGTTCCGTTTACATTTACATTGTTGAAATACTATGTTATTAAATATTTCACCATATTTTTTGCTTCAAAATTTTTTTCCAAATTTCCTCCTCTAACACCTAGGTGCATCTTATGGTCCGAAAAAATATGGTAGTTGTATTTTTCCTGGAGCTTTGATCTGTTCTTTCATTTGGGCCATTTTTTTTTTTTTTTTTGTCTCCATACACCAGTTACATGTGAGGGGCGGAGCCTTAGGTGTTCACCAGGGCGGGGCAACCCACATTGCTGCGTTGTGACACTGTATGTGGGGGAGGGTCCGAGAGGGAACGATGGTGCTTGCTCTGCTCTCTGCCAGATTTCAGTCACTTCCCCACTTCCCACAAGCAAAATGTGCCCTTCTGGTGCTGATTCCTGGGTGGGTGGGCTTGTGTACATTCTAGGACCATGTGGGTCTCTCCAACGAACTCTCCTGTGAGGCTGGGAGTTTCTCCAGCTGTCACCTCAACCCTCACAGGTGTTTTCAGTCAGAGGTTTGAGGCTTTACTTCCCCACTGGGACCCTGGGTTGTGGGTCTGTCTTGCTCCCCAGTTGTTCCTCCCAGTTTATCCATACTCGAATGTGGGACTGCCTGGTCCACCAGCTGCCACCTCATCTTGAGTCCTCTCCACCTGCTGCCTGTCTCCACCTCTCCTACCATCTGAGTGAGTGTTTCTTCTTTAACTTCTTGGTTGTCAGACTTCCATACAGTTCAACTTTTCTGTCAGTTCTGGATGGTTTTTTTTGTTTGTTTTTAAATTGTTGTTGTCCTTCTTTTGGTTGTGCGAGGAGGCACAGTGAATCTACCTATGCCTCCATCTTGGCCAGAAGTCAGAACCCATAAATATATTTTTTAAATGTTTCCATTTACCATGTGAGATCAATATTCATTCCCCTATTTTAAAGATAAAAAACTTGAGGCTCACAGAGGTATGGACACCTGCTGAAACCCATATAGCCAATGCTGGAGTGAAAATAGACACAATTAAAATTCGCTCCTGGAACAGGTGTGCAGAATGGAGTCGGAAAGCTGGAGAGGCAAAAAGGAAACAGGGAGCATGGAGTGGAGAGACAGAATGGTGGGGAGGGTGTGACAGGAAAGGACACAGAAGGGGCAGCTGAGGAGGAGGCAAGAGGAGGGAAGGTAAGGGGGCCAGAGCAGCGTCACAGGGCGCAGCTCTGACTCCACACTGAGCTTGTCTCCCCAGCCCCACCCATGCTCCATGACGTGGCTGTGAGTGACAAAACGGTCCCACCCCGTCTCCATCAGGTCACTGAGCTGGTCAGTCCTGCTGGCCCTATTTGTCCAGAGCCGGTGGGGCAGGTCCCCACAGTGGGCTGATGAGGATTTTTGTTCTGCAGTTGAGAAGATGCTGTCTCCCATGCAGTAGGAGCAGGGAAATATGCTGCTCCAGCTACTTGCTGGCATCCACCTGTGATGGAAGAAACGCTGGAAACAGGGCCGGCCCATAGCCTCCTTCCCCTAGGTTTCCTCATCAGGTGAGCTGTGGAGGTCAGGGCTGCTGTTACCTGCGGCCTGAAGCATCCTAACTGAGCCGCAGCCTGAGCCGCCCTTGGACGTGTTCCAGGAGCCACCTGGCCCCAAGCCGGTGCTGGAGAACCGCCTCCAGGTGCATTTGTTCCTGTCGCTGCCCAGATCTACCTCCTGTGCCTGTCTGCATCATTGGGAAAACCCTCTGTCACAGCTTCTATTTTTCACATCAACAACCAATGAATTCTTCAACTCTCCGGACACCAAGCCATTCTGACACCAACAGGGTATCTGTCCTGCAATCCAACTTAACCTGACACTAATGGCCTGGCGTTAGCACAGGCCCCACAGTCCCACAGGTCTGCCCCACTGCAAACGCCAGTCACAAGGACCAGATCCCCGGTGACTTGCACGTCTGTCTGACCCTGTGACAAAGTCAGGGGTTCCCACAACCCCCCTCCTCAGGTTCAATATTCTGGTAGAAGGAGTCACAGGACTCAGGAAAACACCTTATCCACTATCACCATCAAAAGGCCATGACTCAGGAACAGCCACATGGAGGAGATACCTGGGTGAAGGCCCAGGGGAGGTGTGCAGAGCATCCATGCCCTCTGGAAGCACCACCTGCCTGGCACCTTGGTGTGTTCATTGGCCTGGGAGCTCTCCAAGCCCTGGTGTTTTGGGGGGTTTATGGTGGTTCCAATACATGGACATGAAATCTTGGCCTCAGGTAATTAAATTCATCTCCTCTCTGAAGGCTGGAGGTAGACAGGTGGGGCTGAAGGCTCCAACCCTCTAACGAAGGCCTGGTCTTTCTGGCAATCAGCCCCCATCCTGAAGCTATCGAGGGGCCCTCTGCCACCTTTTCTCCCGAGAGTACAGAAGACACTCTATCACTCCACAGATGCCAACAGCTTCTGAAGCTGTGTGCCAGGAACCAGGGACCAAGACCTTTATTATTATATGTAGCCTCCATTCTCAGTCCATGGGGCTGGGTCAGGCGGCTCATCTGCCTCCAGGGGTGAACCTGCAGCGAGGTCTGGCCAGTCAGGGTGTCTTGCCCATGGACGCCAGCAGTTGGCTTAGGGCCATGGCACAAACCAATGAGACTCAGACTACGGGTTGAAAAGTCCTGCTCTCCTGCTGCGCCCTCTGGCCTCTGAGAGCACAGAATGTGCACCCTGGACCTGCTGGAGGTCCCCTCACACCCACACGGGGGAGCCTGCCCGAGGATGAGACTAAGAGACAGCAGTGTTGAGAGGGGCAGAGGGGAGGCCCAGGCCTAGCTCTGAGGGTATGGTTTGACCTTCTAGATTCTCTTGTGCTTGAGGTTAGCCCAACCCTAGACTTTTCATAACTGACGAAGTGAATTCTCCTCAACAGTGGGTTTGACGTCTGATACTTGCAGCTAAGCTGTCCCCATTTGGAACACACGGCCCTGTGCCTGCAGGGCAACCAGTGCGGCAGGGTGCTCCCCAACAGCCCTCTTCCCTCAACCCCCACCCTAACTTTTCTGTTACTCCCCAACTTGGGCCCCCTCAGTCAGGAGGTACTCTCTCTTTTTAGGCCAGGCCTAATTTGGGAGTCTTTTAAAATATGCAGTATGGGGGAAATTTCAGGAAGCCAAGACAGCTACAGCCCAGGCATAGGGCTGTGCTCAGATGCAAATAACAGGAAACCGTTCATCGCTGCGTCAACGAAGAAGAGTGGGAGGAAGCAGAAGGCACGGACACAGGCTCCTTCCCCTTGCTCCGCCACCACTCTCAGTGTGTGGCTTCTGTCATGATCCTGTGTGGGCAGGAGGAAGAAGATGTGGCAACAGCAGACAGTCCCTCCCCATGCATGGGCCAAAAACCCATCGTGGTTGGAATGTACCCTGAGAGTAGAAATTTTTAATTTTTTGCTTACATATTCCAAGTACCTAGAACTTCTGCTTAATAAACATGTAGAGAATGAATGAGTGGGTGCATGTGTGGGTGCGCGGGGGGGTAGATGGATGGATGGATGGATGGATGTGTGGGTGGTGGATGGAGAAAGGAAGGAGGGAAGGATGGATGGAGAGATAGGTGGGAGGGAGGATGGGCGGGTGGATGGATGCCTGTACAGAGAAGTTGAGTTTTACCTTCTAAAGCCCCTACAGTGGAGTCAGGTAAGGGAGAAGGGGCTGGAATACCTACCGAGATCCATTGCAGCCTCTGCCACCCATTACCCATGTGGGCACCCAGGCTCCTGGGATCCCCATGGGACTTCATCCTCCACAGGTAGGGTCTCTGGAGAGATTTCTCCTTCTATGTGTCTGAGAAGATCTGGATAACCCCATCTCAAACTTTCTTAGGAGATGCTTACCCAGCACAGGACATACGCTGCACTGGGGAGATAGATTCCCCAGCTTTCTGTAATGTGTCCTGGGGGAAAATGCTTGGCAGGAGTGAGATTCAATTGTGACTCCAGAGAGGATAACAAGCTGGCCTCCTCTGCCTCCTCAGACAGCCTTTTGCGATATTAAAGCCCGAGCTCGTGCAATTCGGGACACAAGATTTCTTTAAGAACGCTGCCGGCACTGCTAGCTCACACAGTACAGTAATGTGAGGCTTATCTCCAGCAAAGCTGCACTCTGTCAACAGTCCAGGTTTATGTCTACTTTTCCCCAGGGGATGGAGACAGAGTCATTAAATGTACAGAGAATTTCACTGAGGGTGAACTCAAGCACACCCAACTCTGCCAGCCTGATGCCCCACAGCACCCCAATCTTCCTACCCTTGGCTCCCCTGCCACAACCCACCACTTCTAATAGGGTCCTCAGGGGTCTTTTGATGGATCATTAAAGATTCCTTTTTCTGATTGCAAAGAGAACACACTTTGAAAACAGGAAAAAAAGGAAGTAAAAACATCATTCATAATCCCCCCAGTAAGCCAAACTATTTTTACTTTGTTAGTTCTCTACCAGGCTTTGTTCACACACACAAACTTACTCTACCTAGTGACAACTAGGGTTTTATTGTGTATTCTGTGGCTGAGCTTAACGGCACATCACATTGCTACACATTGCTCCTCACATTGCTACAGCTTGCATGCTATATTAATAGCTCCATAATCATCCTCAAATTTGTTGTGCTATAATTTGCTTAACAAATAAATGAGTTTGTTTTCCACTTCTTTTTTTTTTTTTTTTTTTTTGCCCCTGGAGCTAATGCTGCAATCAACATCCCCATGCGCAGAGTTTTGTTTTATTTTCTTGTGTTGAATGTTGTTTTGAAAGGCACAGGAAGGCTGGTGTCAGCTTTGGGCCAGCAGCTTGCATTGCCTGGCTTCACCTGAATCCCCGAGCAGCTGGGAAGAGCGAAGCTGCTGGGCCTCTCATGTCAGCCTCTTGACCAACCACAGATGAACTGGAAGCACATGATCCTCCAGCTGGATGACAGGTCTGAAGAGAGCAGCTTGAAACCCCCCACTCTGCATCTGGAAGAAACCACAGCACTCACCTGGCAGGACCTTGGATCAGGCAGCATGCAGAGCTGCCCGGTCTCCTGTGCCCACTGGGCTGTCTGCTCTCAGGGGCTGTTTCCCCTGCACCAGCTGCTCCAGGGCAGGCCAGCAGTCCAGGTCCCCTGCATTTCTAGGACCAAGGCATGGGCAACTGACTCAAACTAAACAGGTCAGGTGCTTTCTTCCCAGAGAGATGCAATGCTGACTTGGCCCAACAGCAGTGCCCTGCTGGACCCACCCTATCCCACCTGCCCAGGTCCCTAGAGCCTCAAGGGGGCTGTCCTTACAAAGCCCAGCCTGGGACTTCCAGCCAAG
>PVKU01015795.1:0-16940 GCA_004027475.1 Anoura caudifer | reverse complement strand
AAAAAAAAAAAAAAAGAAGGGTCCTGGCTTGCATATGAATACTGGCTACAAACCAATTGTATAGGCATTATTAATGCCTACTCTTATTTTTATTTTGTTAGCAACCCTTCCTAATAGTCCAGTTGTATTATATAATTTTAGGAGACTCAAATGTAAGTGCTCAACCCTGTAGGATTAGTTGCATTTAGCCATAGTTCCAGTTATTGCAACTGCAACAGTTTGGCCTTTTAACACTCCATGGTACAATGGCACAGGGAGGATGATTAGGTCACACGAATCTGCTAGTTCATTAATGCTAGCTAATGTAGGCAAAACTCCTTCTGATGAAAACTGGTCTTCGTTTCGTCTGCAAACGAGGTAAACAGGAAGGTGAAAGATGGCGGCCCACTAGGTGGGAGCCAAGTCCACTTGCTCTTGCCCCACCTTGGACACTTAGCTGATCTTGTGAAAAATAAAGTGAACGGTCAATGGAATCTCAGCTGTTATGAAATTTGGAAGCCAAAGAATACAGAGGAGGCTTCAAAACGGGTGGTTAGGAGGTTTTACAGGTGAACAGGGAAGTTCCTGGGTGTGCAGCCAACAGCAGTGCTGCCTGCAGCTATGGCGCCTGCACGCACTGAGAGCCCCGTCAGAGACAGCATGCTGCCTAGACAGCGTTCTCCCTCACCTCCCTGGCCCGGGGCGACTTGGATACGCAAGGTCAGGTCGTTGGGGATAACCAGGCTACACACACACACACACACACACAGCCGGAGACATAGCTAGTGTGGTGCTGGGTGGTGACCATGAGAGTGCCAGAGTGAGACAGATTCTGTCTGCACCTGGATCTTGTGAAGGAGGAGGAGGTATGGCTGGCTGTGACTGTGATAGACTCTTGACTTTTTGGAGAGGTGCTGTGTGCGGAAAACCAAACAGTGGCTCAGCGCTGCAGTGGGAGGGCTCAAAGAGACTTTAAGGAGCTGAGGCGTGCTAGGCAGGGACCCCACACACATAGCTGCCCTGCCGACAAGGAGGGAGGATTGTGGGCATGATTTGCTCCCACTCAGTACAGCTGGGCGGATTGATCAAAGGGGTGCAAAGTGAGGTGATTTCTCTGCCCGACCCGCACAGCTGTGCGGAGTGCACAGTGCAGCCCACCCGTGTGTTTTGAGGGTGGTGGGCTGGGACCCGTGCACCTGAGATTATTTGAGGCCAGAATGGGCTCCCTTCCTTAGTGGAACCTCCAGGAAGGGAAGACTGTGCCCAGCCCCCACCTCATGCAGGAGCAGGGAGGTGAGGGATTTGGGGAGGAGAGCTGGGGAAAAAAAGGGCTCATTTTGAACTCCTCACAGGGAGGTAAAGTACACTGGGATCTAGGGCCCTATTTCACCGAGGCCATTAAAGCAGGGAGTCCAGAGAGTGGTGCAGGAAGGGGGATTCAGGGCTCCGCCCAGCCTCGGCTTGCACAAGGAGCTGCCCTCTATACCAAGCAGGAGTGAGCTGACAGTCTTACAGATTGTCCCCCTCACCCCATGAAATGGACAGCTCTATAATCAGAATCTATACATCATTGGAGATAAACTGGGGCAGAGTAATACAGGAAGTGTAGGGACAGCGGGAGCTTACTCATAATTTTCCTAGATAGGTGACTCTCTGGCGAGACACAGAGGCTCCACCTTCTCATCACAACAGAAGCTCCCTCTAGAGGCAGGTGAAGGAGATACAGGCAGTGTTGCTAGAAATTGGCGGACCCACCCTGGATCTTGTGCTGCTAAAAAACTAGAAAGAGATCCAGAAAGAAGTAAAAAAGCAAACACCAACAACTGAGATGAATTTCATCTCATTTCCTCAGAACTTGCATGTTTTCTTTCCATTCACATAGTTTTTTAATATTTTTTCTTTTTCTTCAATTGCATTCAAACTAACTCACTACTCTTGGTTTTTTATTCTTTTTATTCAGATTATATATATATATATATTTCATATTATTGTTATTTCAAATCCAACATAGTACCCTTACCTGGTCTTACTCCATTTTGCTTTCTTTCTGACCTTTCTTATTGTTGTAAACTTTATTGTTTCCTAAATATGCTATGCCATATTCCTGTTCCTTACTCTTACTATTTCTCCTCCATCTCCTTGCAAAAGTCTTCTTCCTTACTTAAGCCAGCTCACATTCTTTTTCCACTCTTATAATAGTCTTATTTTCTTTCCACCTTTGTAAGTTGTGGCTAGTAGGGCGAGGATATCACAGTTATTGCTGGTCTCCAATGGTATTCCTATTTGTTTACTATTTGTTTGTACTTCAAATCCCATAGGATACAGTCCCCCTGTCTTACTCCATTTTGACTTCCCCTGCCTTTGATCAGTTGAGTTAGGAATTCTATTTTCCTTTTTTTCCCTTTCTTAGCCTGGGTTCCCTTTCTTAGCCTGGGTTCCCTTTCTTACTCTTACCAGTTTTCCTCTCCCATCCTCTCAAGATCATTTTTCTTTACTGTAGACATCTCATATTCACTTTTCATTTTTGTATAATATTCTTATTTATTTATCCACATTTATGAATCTTCACTCAGCTGTTGTTGTTATTGACCCTGCTGTGTTATTTCTGTAATTTTGTTCCCATTGGTTCAATACCTTTTTAATTTTACTTCAAACCTCACAGTATACTCTTCCCTTTTCTTACCCCATTTTTGCTATCACCCTCCCCTGTTTTACTTACATTTTAAATTTTATTCTTTCCCTTTCTTTGCCTTGTTTCTATTCCCTACTATTATTATTTATCCTCCCTTTTCTCACTCAAAATCATTTTCCCCTCTTTTAGTTATCTCATATTTCCTTTGTCCTATCTTATAATATTCTTCATCTCTCTCCACCTTTATTAATCTTTGCTTAATTGCTGTTGATAGTGCTGATGTGGTAAGGGTTTTTTTCCCCTGGCATGGGTATGGCTTTCTAGTAGTATTGCTTTATTAACCAGCACCTGTACAACAGCACATAAGATGAGGCAGGAGTCGTGACTCCCAGTCAGGTCATCTGGAGGGGAGAATCCACCAATGAATGAGCTACAGATAAGCAAAGCCCAAGCACAACAAGAGCCCACCCAATCTGAGTAAAGGGCAACTCTAGAGCACTGAGATCAGGAGATCAAAGAGACTGCACCAGTGAGTCCCACAGAACTCCTACCACAAAAGGCCACCCCATGAAGACAAGCAGACAAAGCAGAGTATCCTGAGATCCAGAAACAAACAAAAAGAGTGACCTAAAATGGGGAGACAAAGGAATAACCCAAATCAAAAGAAATGGAGAAATACCCAGAAAAAAGAGCTAAATGAAATTGAGGCAGGCAATCTAGCAGACACAGAATTTAAACAAAATGTTTATAAGGATGATCAAGGAACTCAGTGGCAACTACAAGGAGCTGAGTGGAAACTACAGCAACATGGAAAAGGAAATAGAAACTATGAACAAGAACCAGGAATAAATGAAGAATACAATGTCAGAAATGAAAAATACACTAGAAGAAACTAAAAACAGGCTGGATGAAGCAGAGGGCCAAATCAGTGAGCTGGAAGACAAGGTAGAAAGAAATACCCAGGCAGAGCAACAGAACAGAATAAGCCATAAAAAGAATGAGGATAGTTTAAGAGAACTGCAGGACAACATGAAATGTAATAACATTGGCATCATAGGAATACCAGAAATAGAAGAAAAGGAGCAAGGGATAGAAAACTTGTTTGAAAAAATAGTGATAGAAAGCTTCCCTAACTAAGTGAGGGGAAAAGTCACACAAGTTCAGGAAGCACAGAGGGTCCCAATCAAGATAAACCCAAAGAGGCCTACTCCAAGACACATCATAATTAAAATGCCAAACGTTAAAGGCAAAGACAGAATCTTAAAGGCAGCAAGGGAAAAGAAACAGTAACATACAAAGGAGCTTTGATAAGGATAGCAGCAGATTTCTCAACAGAAACACAACAAGCCAGAAGAGATTGGCACAAAATGTTCCACATAATGAAAAAGAAGGATCTATAATGAAGACTAATGTATCCAGCAAGGCTCTCATTTGAATTAGATGGTGAAAAAAAGAGCTTATCAGAGGGGGAAAAAAAAGCTAAAAGGGTGTGTCTCCACCAACCACCACTGTAAGAGTTGCTACAGGGACTGCTATAAAAAGAAGAAAGAGAGTCTGAGAGGGAAAGAGAGAAAAAGAGAGAGCAAGAGAGAGAGAAGCACACAGGTACAGAAATAATGGCAATGAATAAATACCTATCAATAATAACCTTAAATGTAAATAGATTGAAAGTTCCAATCAAAAGACAAGGTAGCTGAATGGATAAGTAACAACAATGTGCATATATGCTGTTTACAAGAGACTCACCTCAGAGAAAAAGATCTACACAGACTGAAAGTGAAGGGATGGGAAAAAGATTCCAAGCAAATGGACATACAAAAAAGCCAGTGTAGCAGTACTTATATCAGACAAAATAGATTTCAAAACAAAGACTGTAAAAAGAGAAAGAGAAGGACACTTCATAATAATTAAGGGAAGCATCCATCAAGAAGATATATCCATTGTAAACATATATGTACCCAAAATAGGAGTACCCAAATATATAAGGAAAATCTTGGAAGACTTCAAGAAAGATATAGATAGCACCACACTTACAGTAGGGGATTCTAACACCCCACTGTCAACAATGGACAGATCTTCCAAACAAAGAATCAACAAGGATGTTGTGGCATTGAACAACATGCTAGATTGCATGGACTTAATTGATATGTACAGAATCTTTCACCCCAAAGAAACAAAATACATGTTCTTTTCAAATGCACATGGGGCATTTTCAAAGATGGACCACATGGTAGGACACAAAATAAGCATCAGCAGGTACCAGAAAACTGAAATCATATTAAGCATTTTCTCAGATCACAATGGCTTGAAACTAGAAACCAACCTCAAGGGAAAAACTCAAAACCATTCCAGTTTATGGAGACTGAAGAGCCTGTTATTAAAGAATGAATGGGTTAATACTGAGATCAAGAAATAAATAAAAAAGTTTTTGATTTTCATTTGTTTTTGGAAGCAAATGAAAATGACCACAACAATCCAAAACCTTTGGGACAGAGTGAAAGCAGTACTGAGAGGGAAGTTCATAGCATTATAGGCTTACTTAAAAAGATAGAAAAGTTTCAAATAAACAACCTAACCCTACGTGTACAAGAGCTACAGGGACAACAACAAACAATGCCTAGAGCATGGAGAAGGAAGGAAATAACCGAGATCAGAGCAGAATTAAATGACAGAGACTAAAAAAACAATTCAAAGCATCAATAAATCCAGGAGCTGTTTCTTTGAAAAGATAAACAAAATTGACAAGCTTTTAAACAGACTAATCAAGAAAAGCAAAGAGAGGACCCAAATAAACAAAATCAGATGTGGAAGACTAGTGATTACAACTGATACCACAGAAACACAAAGGATTGTGAGAAATGACTATGAACAACTACATGCCAAGAAATTTGACAACCTGGGTGAAATGGACCAATTTCTAGAAACATATAATCTTCCAAAACTGAATCAAGAAGAAGCAGAAAGCCTGAATAGACTGGTAACAGATAGCGAAATTGAAGTAGTAATGAAAAAACTCCCAGCACACAAAAACTGCACTGGATGGCTTCACAGGTGAATTTTACCAAACATTTTAGGAAGAGCTGACTCCCATCCTGCTCAAACTATTCCAAAAACTTCAAGAAGAGAGAAGACCCCAAACTCTTTTTATGAGGCCAGTATTATCCTAATTCTGAAACCAGTTGAAGACATACAAACAAAGACAACTACAGGCCAATATCACTGATGAACATACATGATAAAATCATCAACAAAATATTGGCAAACCAGATCCAGCAATACATAAAAAAAGATCATACACCATGATCAAGATGGATTCATTGCAGGGATGCAAGGATGGTACAATATTTGCAAATCAATAAACATAGTACATCACATAAACAAAAGGAAAGACAGAGGTCATATAATCATATCAATAATGCTGAAAGGCATTTGATAGAGTATAGCACCTATTTATGATAAAAATGCTCAGCAAAATGGGAATAGAAGGAGCATACCTCAACCTAATAAAGGCCATATATGGGAAACCTAAGCCAGCATCATACTCAATGGGCACAAACTAAAAGCTTTCTCCTAAGATCAGGAACAAGACAAGGGTGTCCACTTTTACCACTTCTACTTAACATAACATTGGTAGTTTTAGCCACAGTGATCAAACAAGAAAAAAAAGGGCATCCAAATTGGAAAGGAGGAAGCAAAACTATCATTGTTCACAGATGATATGATAGTGTACATACATAGACAACCCCATAGGCTCCACCAGAAAACTACTCAACCTAATAAATAAATTTGGCAAGCAGCAGGATATAAAGTCAGTATTCAGAAATTGAAGGCATTTTTGTACACTAACAATGAATAGCAGAAATAGAAACTAGGGGAAAAATCTCATTTATTATAGCAAAAAGAAAAATTAAGTACCTAGGAATAAACTTAACCATGGAGGAAAAAGACCTGTACTCAGAATACTACAGAACACTGAAGAACATAATTAAGGAAGACACAAATAAATGGTGGCATTTACCATGTTCATGGTTGGAAGAATTAATATCATTAAAATGTCCATACTACCCAAAGCAATCGATAGATTCAATGCAATCCTATTAAAATATCAATGTCTTATTTCACAGATATGGAGCAAATATTTCAAAAATTTATATGGAACCATAAATGACCCCGAATAGCTTTAGCAATTTTGAGAAAGAAGAACAAAGTAGGAGGGATCACAATACTTGATATCAAATTATATTATAAGGCCACTATAATCAAAATACTCTAGTAGGGGCATAAGAACAGACACATAAATCAATGGCACAGAATAAAGAGCCCAGAAATAAATCCATGTCTCTATGGTCAACTAATATTTGACAAAGGGGGCAGAAGCATAAAATGGAGTAAAAATATCCTCTTCAATAAATGGGGCTGGGATATCTGGACAGGTACATGCAAAAAATTTAAACTAGGCTACCAACTTATTAGACCACCATACACCAAAATAACTCACAATGTATGAAAGACTTAAATATAAGTCATGACACCATAAAAGTCCTAGAGGAAAACATAGGCAGGAACATTTCAGATATCCCACACAGCAATATCTTTGCCAATAGGGCAAGGATATAAAGGAAAGAATAAACAAATGGGACTTCATCAAATTAAAAAGGTTCTGCGTGGCTAAAGAAAACATCAGCAAAATGAAAAGGCAACCAACTGTATGGAAAAACATATTTGCTAATGATACCTCAGACAGGGGTTTGATATCCAAAATATGTAAAGAACTTAAATGACTCAACACCAAGAAGACAAGCAATTTAATTAAAAAATAGGCAAAGGACCTGAACAGACACTTCTCCAAGGAGGACATGTAGAAGGCACGTAGACATACAAAAGAATGTTCAACATCACTAGCCATCAGAGAGATGCAAATAAAAAGCACATGGGATGCAACTTCACACCAGTCAGAATGGCCATCGTACCCAAATCAACAAACAACAAGTGCTGGGGAGATTGTGGAGAAAAGGGAACCCTAGAGCACTGTTGGTGGAAATGCAGACTGGTGCAGCCACTGTGGAAACAGGATGAAATTTCTTCAAAAAACTAAAAATGGAACTTCCTTTTGATCCAGTGATCCCCCTGCTGGGACTATACCCTAAGAATCCTGAAACACCAATTCAAAAGAACCTATGCATCTCAATGTTCATGACAGCATTATTTACAATAGCCAAGTGCTGGAAACAGCCTAAGTGCCCATCCGTAAATGAATGGATAAGTAAAAACTGTGGTACATTTACACAATGGAATACTACACAGCAGAAAGAAAGAAGGAACTCCTACATTTTGCAACAGTGTGGATGGAACTGGAAAATATTATGCTAAGTGAAATAAGCCAGGTGGCGAAAGTCAAATACCATATGATCTAATGTATAAGTGGAACCTAATGAACAAAACAAACAAATGAGCATAATAGAACCAAACACATGGAAATAAAGAACAAACTGACAGTGACCAGAGGGGAGAGGGGAGGGGGAAAATGGTGGACAGAAGGGGAAGGGTCTAGTCAAGGAGCATGTATAAAGGACCCATGGTAATGGACAACAGGGTGGGGATTGACTGAGGGAGCAGGGGATTGGGCGTGGTGGAGGAGAGCAACAGGGGAAAAACTGGAACAACTGTAATTGAACAACAATAAAAAAACAAAGTAAACATATAATTTATTATCCAAAGTAGGAGAAATTTTAGACTAAGCACGGATGCCATCAATAATTAAATTAGGAGACAGGCAACCTCATATTGTCAAAGATTTTATTAGAAATGAAGTGGCTTTAAAATATTTTAGTTCTTGTGAAAATCTGTTGTTGAATTGTAACAGAGAATAGAAGTTGTCTAACATAGGTTAGACCAAAAAAAAAAAAAAAAAAGGACTTTTATTGTAGAAAAAACTAGAAAAGTTTTATCTGAGACAAATAAATGTTGGGCTATGGCAAGAAACCTATGCTTTGGTTTTATCTTAATAGACTTAACTCTAAGCCTATTAAGCCAGATTGGAAGAAACAGACTTGTTCTTTTTTACTAACAGGACAGTGGCTCAGAGAGTATCATAGAGTGGAGTGAGAAAGAAAAGCCCTGAAAGGTTGATGACTGAGATAGCAGGAGTTCGTCAATCCTGCAAAGGAAGAGCTTGTAGGAGAAAAGCAGGATTACTCAAGATGGCAAATTGGGGATCGAAAGAACTGCTCTTTTTCTCCTTTGTTTTCTTTGGAAGACATGGAACTGTACACAAGACTGACTTTCTTGTAAGTGTGAAAGATCTGGAAGTGTTGCCCTCAGGAGAGGCTAAGGGGTTTCTTTAGCCCAGTGGGCAAAGTAAACACACTTGATGTTCCTCATGTGGCTTTCCCTGTTCATTGTATTTCTTTTTAGTTAACTGGTGGAAAACATGGCTGACCTACATGTCAGTTATTTTCAGCAGAGAGGACGAGATTAGAAATGGGGTAGGGATTTAGGGGTGAGGTTAAGCAGCCAGTTTGAGCCTAACTTGAAAATTAGAATCTCCTGAGGAGCCTATGCCTCACTGACTGCGAGTCTTACTTAGTTGCTGTGGCCTGGGACATGGATAACTCTAATTTCAAGGAAGTTTCTCAGAGAGTTCTGCTGTGTATCCAGACTTGACAACCACTGAGTTAGAGTATCTGACTATACAGGAATAGTTCATGAAACTAATTCACTGGGGAAGTAGTGTTAAGCCTACCAAGGTTTACTTGAAGGTTTGTATTTCATTAGCGTGGTTGTTTAGGTGCAGGTGTGCTGGTGTGGTTCTCCCAGCTTTTGTTGATCTGACAGGACTTCATTTTGATTTCACTTGTAGAGGATAATTTCATTGAGTCTAGTACTCGAGTTTTTTTTAATAACTTTTAAGGTATCATTCCATTTTCTTCTGTATCATTTTTGTTTAGAAGGCAGCTGTGATAATTATCTTTGTTCTTTTATAAATAATGTGTTTCTCTCTCTCTCTCTCTCTCTCTCTCTCTCTCTCTCTCTCTCTCTCTCTCTCTCTCTCTCTCTCTCCATACTCTCTCTCTCTCCATATTTAAGATTTTCTCTTTACCAGAACAGATTTGATTGCCAAAGGCAAGGGGATTTGTGGGACTGGGTGAAAGAGGTGAAGGAATTAAGAAGTACAAATTGGCAGTTACAGAATAGTCACAGGAATGTGGAGTACAGCATAGGGAATATAGCCAATAATATTGCGGTAACTCTGTATGGTGCCAGGTACGTACTGGAAATTACAAGGGGGACACTTTGTAAAGTATATGACTGTCTAACCACTATGCTGTGTACCTGAAACCAGTACAAAATAATACTGAAAGTAGACTGTAATAGAAACATTTTAAAAATACATAAATTTAAAATGGTTAAAAAAGATTTTTCCTCTACCATTTATTTTCAGCAATTTGATTATGATATACTTTAAAAAAATGTTTCTTCTTAGAGATCATGAACATCTTGGATTGTTGCTTTATACTGTTCAGGACATTTTGACTACTGTTTCTTCAGATATTTTTTCCTGCTTCTCCTCCCCTTTTTTGTGATTTTTTAAATTGTATTTTTCCATTACCATTTAGTCTCCTTATACCTCCTCTTATACCCCCTCACCCCTGTGATCACCACTCTGTTGTCCATGAGTGCTTTTTCTTTTTTGCTCAACTCCTCAACCCCCTAATCCCTTTTAGATGTAGCTCTCTTTTTATGAATCTGTCTCTACTTTGCTTGTTTGTTCAATTTGTTCATTAGATTCTACACAGGAATAAAATCATGTGGTATTTGTCTTTCTTTGGCTTATTTCACTTAGCATAATGTTCTCCAGGTCCATCCATACTGTTATAAAGGGTAAAAATTTTCTTCTTTTTTACAGCCAAGTAGTATTCCATTGTGTAAATGTCCCACACTTGTTTTATCCACTCATCCACTGGTAGACACTGGGGCTGCATCCATGTTTTGGTGATGGTAACTAACACTGCAATGAACATAGGGGTGCTTATGTTCTTTTAAATTAGTGTTTCTTGGGTTTCTTCTTATACATGAGGTTTGTCTAGAAGGTATCAAGCAATATAATATGAAAAATAGAGACATTTATTGAAAAAGATACCAGATGCAAAAAACATTGTACTTAGGACAATGACGCCTCAGTTCCCTTCAAAGCAGACACCTTAGGTCCTCACACAGTTCTCCCAATCACATCAGCTGCCCCATCACATTTTCCTGAATCTCATTGATGTCTGAAATCTCTTCCATTTCAAAGGTGATTTTAGTTTTGGGAAAAGCCCGAAGTCGCAGTATGCCAAATCTGGGCTTAGGGGGACTGAAGCACCTGGGCGATTTGATGTTTTACCAAAAATCTCTGCACAAGACGTGATGTGTGAGTGGGTGTATTGTCATGATGAAGCTGCCAGTCACCAGTTGCCCATAGCTGTGGCCTTCTGAATCATCCGAATAGTTTCCATAGAGGAATGTTCAAGCTTAATGCAAAATCTGATATGGATTCACTGCTCTACTCGCTCGGTTGTTTTGAATGTGAGGGCCACACAGTACACATGCTCACTCAATGGCATCTACCTCCCTCACTGACTAGTACAGTGAAGTCATCATTGTCAAGCATGTGAGTTTCAGTCCACTCTCCTTGGCTGCCAGGTTATATCACAAATCGTTCTCGTTGTGTTAATAATGGCTGGACTTTTTCCTGACAGACCTTGTATTCCCAGAAGTGGGATTGCTGGCTCAAAAGGCAGATCGAGCCCTGGCCGGTGTAGCTCAGTGGATTGAGTGTGGGCATGCAAACTAAAGGGTTGCCAGTTTGATTCCCAGTCAGGGCATATGCCTGGGTCTAGGGCCAGGTCCTCAGTAGGGGGCACACACACATTGATGTTTCTCTCGCTCTCTCCCTTCCTTCCCCTCTGTCTAAAAATAAACAAAAAAATTCTTTAAAAAAGAGGCAGACCCATTTTTAATTTTTTGAGGTATCTTCATACTGCCTTCATGCCTTTCCTCCTTTTATGGGACTTAAATTAGGTGTATATTAGACTGATTCATTAATTTGTTATTTTTAACGGACTTTATTTTTTAGTTTTCACTTCATAGTGACTTTTAGTGGAAAGTGCATAGAATTCCTATACATGTTTACCCCTACACATATACACCCTCCCCTACTAATGACATCTTGAAGCAGAGTGGTGCATTGGTTTCAATAACTCTTTATTAACATATCATTATCATCCAAAAGTCTATAGTTTACATTAGGATTCCTTCTTGGTGTTGCACATTGTAAGTGTTCTTATAAATGTGTACTTTATGACCTGTATTCCCTTTTGGTGTTGTAAATTTTATGGGCTTTGACAAATGTATCTTTTATAATGGCATGTATTCAACATTGTAGTATTGTACAAAATACTTTCACTGCCCTAAAATTTTCTGTACTCATATATTCATCACTCCCTAGCCTCTGCCAAGCAACAACTTTTTAACTGCCTTCATAGTTTGGCCTTTTATACGATGCCATATAGCTGGAATCATTCAGTATGCAGCCTTTTGAGACTGGCCTCTTTTACCTAGTAATACACATTTAAGTTTCTTCTATGTACTTCTATGACTTGACAGCTCATTTCTTTTTAGCACTAAAGAATATTCCTTTGTCTGGATATAACAATTTATTTATTGATTTACCAACTAAAGGACATCTTGGTTACTTCCAAATTTTTGACAGTTATGATTAAAACCACTGGAAACAACCACGTACAGGTTTTTGTGTGGACATAAGTTTGCAACTCATTTGGGTAAATGCCAGGCGGTGGTACTGGTGAGTAGTACGCTAAGCCTATGTTTAGTTTTGTAAGAAGCTGTCAAACTGTCTCCCAAAGCGGAAGTGCTATTTTGCATTCCCATCCACCCTGAATGAGAGCTCCTGCTCCTCCACACCCTGCTCAGTGTTCGGTATTGTCAGCGTTTTGGATTTTGGCTATTCCAATAGGTGTGTAGTGTCCTAGTTTTCTATTACTTTTTATTTATTCTGAGATTTTAGGAACTTTTTGTGTATCAGAGCTGTCAGCTCTGCTTTAAAATAATTGCAGACCTTTTTTTCTGGCTTATCATTGTCATTTGTTTTTTGATTTTGCTTATTGTGTTATTGTTTTGCCTTACAAAAGCTTGTTTATTTTTAATTTTTTCAAAATTACCCATTTTTATCTTATTGCTCCTAGACATTGGCACATGGTTAGGAACTTCTTTCCCTCTCCCAAGTAATACAGGAATTTACTCATGTCTTATTATAGTACTTCTGTCATTTCCTTCCTTTCTTCTTAACTTTTGCTTTCTTTTCCAGCATACGTTATCATCCATTTTTCTATCGATCTATCTATCATCTTTCCACATTTACATATATAATTCATTTGGAGTTTATCCTGATGCATGTTATAAAGCATAGATTCAATGATAATTCTTCCAAGTGAGCATTCAAATTTCTCTATGTCATTTATTAATATTTTTTGTATTTCCCTCTAGTAATTTATCACCTTTATCACATAAATTTAGATATGTACTTGGTTCTATTTCTAGATAGTTTCTTTTGTTCATTTTTACTTCTGATACTATATATTGTTTTCTCTGGATACCATACAACTTTAAATACAGTTTTATAATAATGTTTTAGTACCCACTTGGGTTATCTTCCTCTTTTTTTTCTTCTTTTTTAGGACATCTTGGTGATTTTTCCTTGTTCATTTTTTCTGGAAATGCATATAGATTTATTGATAACTCAATACATTTACAAGGAAAGTTGGAGGTTACTTATAATTTATGTTTATTGATCATTCACTCTGTGTCAGGCATTGAACTCAATAAGCACAAGTGTACCACATCTGAGGTAATGTACTTAAGTTCAATAAAATCAGTATTTCTAGTTCACTAGATAGATACTCCCTCTGGATGGAGAGCTTATCTATAATGTTACATGAGAATGCTTGAGAAACAATCAGTATGAAGAAGTTGTCCTACATTCCTGTTTTTTTTTAATTACAGTAAAAAATAACAAAATTGATGTCTTAGCCATTTTTAAGTGTACAAGTACAGTGTTAAGTATATTCAAATTGTGGCGCAATGGATCTTTAGAACTTTTCCGTCTTATTTATTTTTCAATCTTTATAGTTGACTTATCTGTATCTAGGAATAAACTTATTGTCATTTTGGGGGGATTGAAGCAAATTTATAAATTAATTTAGTGAGAATTGATATCTTTAGGATTTTTAGTCTTCCTACCCAAAAATATTTTTTCTTTTTATTTGTTCAGTTCTGTTTTATATTTCAGAAATAATATAAAATTTTCCTCATATAAATTTATATATCTGTTGTTAACCTTATAATCAAGTATATATTTTTTTCTGTTGTTCCTGTAAATTGAGTCTTCTCTCTCTATATATCTTCTAACTGGTTATTATTGGTACATATGAAAACTATTGATTTCTGTATATTAATATTAGAGTTTCATTGCTAAATTCTCTTATTGTTTGTAGTAATTTTCCCCACTGATTCTCTTGGGTTTTCTAGATATACAATTATGTCATCTGCAAAGAGACATAGTTTTATTTCTGTCTTTGAAAGTTCTATACCTTTGCTTCCTCTTGCCTATTGTGTTGTGTCTAATTTTTGTCAGTATTCATGACTATCTTGTTTTTAAACTCCACAGATTAGGTTATTATTATTTTATATAATACCTTCAAAACAATTTTAAGTGTGATATATTGTTTTATTTAAAAATATTTAGGATGAATTTTTTTCTTCTACATGTTTTAAACATTCTTTGAAAAATGTAAGCATTTAAATTATATCTTTTTTTGCATACTGATTTAGGATTTCATTTCTTCCTGGTTAAAGATTCTGATTAACATATGTTCATCAACATAGAGTAAATCTCTTCATCCTTAAAAGTGCTTTTTGCCTTAAAGAAGTTACTTGATATCTTAAGCTCCTTTTGAACTGTCGAAGGTCCTTGGCGCACTTTAGTTCCGATCACACTCTGGCACCTTACATCTGATATTTGCTCAGTATTTTAGTTCTTTTTTATTTAAACCCCAAACAGTAGACATTATTATTACTTTATATAGATGTATTTTAAATATTTTATTTATTTATTTTTAGAGAGAGGGGAAGGGAGGGAGACAGAGAGGGAGTGAAACATCAATGTGTGGTTGCCTCTTGCATGCCCCCTACTGGGGACCTGGGCTGTAAACCCAGGCGTGTGCCCTGACTGGGAATCGAACTGGTGATGCTTTGGTTCACAGGCCTGCACTTGATTCACTGAACTAGACCAGCCAGAGCCGTATATAGATATCTTTTAGATTTATTATCATGTTACCAATATCTTTGGCCACCACTTCTGTATTTTAAGCTTTTCCTTCCTTTTATTTTCTGAAGCATTTCCTAGGGAAGTTTATTAAGTGAAGATCTTTTGATGGTCATTTCCTTATTTGTAAAATAGACTAACAATATTAGTCCATAGAAATATTTGGAAGGTCCAATCAGATAATCTGTGGAACACTTAATGCAGTTCCCTGCACATGATTTGGGCTCATTGTGGATTATTATTTTGACAGTCTAAGGACGGGAAGCAGACTGGGGTCGGGAGCAATGAAAAAATCTGTTTTGAACATCCTGACCTTGAGGTGAAGATGGGAGGTTCCATGGATTACAAGAAATAGATTAGGATTCAGGTGAAAGGGTTGCGTCCAAAGAAGCACAGGGGAATATGCCTTGTGGGCGTTCTCCTGACTCCTGTAGCACTGCCATCCTCTTTCCTCCTTGTCCTGTCTCACCGGGAAGATGTGGTGTCTCCTGGATATGGCTAGTGCAGTTTGGAAATTGAATTTTAAGTTTTGCTTTTAAGTGCCTCGAGTTGTGTCTTCACATAGTAGGTGTTTAAAAACGTCTCTGAATGAGCAAATTGGACTCCCCAAGAGACGAAATGTAACAAGAGAATAGAGAATGTAAATACTTAAATATTTTAGAGAAATTTGGCCAATTGCTGATTGAATACATGCTTTTTAAGTAATGACATAATTCAAAGTTATACTTTGGCACACTCTCAGATACACTTTTTGAAACAGATAAAAAGCATCAGTTTTGTGCTAAAAGTTTGGTGTTTTAGAGGTACTCTGAGATGTTAAAAATAAAATAATTCTCAAAAGGGTTCCATGTTTTAATTCAAATTAATAGAGTTTGTTCTCATTTTCTGCCTTTTTAAGACAATCCCTATGCTTTGGAAAGTTTAAGGGCTGAAAAAGTCATATGAAAGGTACAAAAGAAATTACCCAGCTCTCCTCCCTCCTCCTAGCAAATCTTTCCCTCTCCGGAGGTACACATCAGAGAATTCTATTAGTGGTCAACAAGAAGGCTGTCTAGTTAGTGTGACGTGGCTTCCCCATTTGGTGACAGTTTTCTGTAGCATTCTTGAGGCTATCTCGTTTGATACTTTGAAACAGCTGCCAAGTCCTTTCCTGCTCTCTGTAAACAAGGCTGTCACTCACCAAGCATTCCCCTTACCTCGGGTAGAGAATGAGGTTAACGACTTTGGAAATGGAAAACAGAGCAACCATCAAAAGGACTTTTAATACTGGGAGAATTATAGGAGAATAATTGAATCAAATAAAATAAGAATATAAATAGACCATATTACAAGCTGCATTTGTTAAGACGTTTCATATCAGTTGAAGTTTTGTGTGACCTGGGAAGCGTAATAAAAAGAAATGAAATAGATTGAAAATGGTTACCCTTGAGAAGCTATTTCTGACTTTTTGTCAGGATTCCCCTGTGGCTGCTGATGCCCAGATAGTGTTCTGGTTGCTACTTTCTTTTCAACTTCAATTCTGCTCTATGGGTAAAACTTCTGATAGTCCCTTCCCCCGCCCGCTCTTAGAATACCTTTGATATATCATTTAGTTTAGTGGTTAAAGAAATGAGACAAGCCTCTGCATCTTGGGGAAATGACATTTTTAGGCTTCTGACAGATGTCCTTTTAAGGTCAAACATTCTAAGAGGAATCAAGAGCATTTTAGCAGGGGACAGGTGCTGGTCAATCTGAATCAGAAGGTGCTGGAATCAGGAATTAGAATAGTAGTAGAAAAGAACTTTTAAGAAATAAACACAACCTGTACATACATATAAACAATATGCCACTGGTGGGATGGGAATATAGTAACCTTGCAGTTTTTTTAAATTATATTTTATTGATTATGCTATTACAGTTGTCCCATTTTCCCCCCTTCATTACCCTCCACCCTGCACACCCCCTCCC
>PVKU01015794.1:0-16905 GCA_004027475.1 Anoura caudifer | reverse complement strand
TTTTTTCCCAGAGAGTGGAAATGCTATGCAGAATTTCAAGGCCTCCCTTCTCCTGTACTAACGCAGTGTTCCTTGCGGTGTTGGAACACGGGGTAATATCATCGGACCAGGCTCCGGACGGCTGAGTCAGTGGGTGAGACATGTCTCCCTCCCCCTCCTTGCCTTGCTTTGCTGTTCATTCTAAGTGCTGAGGGGCGTTTCCTGGCAACCAGGGTGCTCCCCGCTGGCTGGTAACAGCCGTGCAGTCTCAGAGTTCTTCCTGTGCTGTCTCCTGCTTCAAATCTGACCGCATGCTGGGCTCCAACCCTGTGATGTCACAAGTACCAAATCAGTGAAAGTCCCTAGCGTGGTGCCTACATCTGTCATGTGTGTCTTTTGGAGTGTGATCCCCCAAGGAGTGAGAAAAAACGGCCGGAGTGTGCATCAACGTTAGGTGCATGAAAAATACAGCCCCGCCGACTCCCAACCTCTTTTCCCTCAACCCGTCCGAGTGGGCGGAGCTGGAGAGCACGCTGGGCGTGTCGCACCAGCCAGGGAAGTGAGATTGTCATGCACGCTTATGTGCTTTCTTAAGCCCCCAGCCATTCGTCCCCAGCAAGGAACACATGCCATGGACTCCGTGATGTTCGCTCCTCGATGGTGTCCTTTCGCAGCTCGCTGCACGCAGAGCAGGCCAAACGTCGCAATGGCTACGAATACAGGAGTCAGAGGGCGAGAGATGGTGCCGCCATGCGGTCTCCATCGAGCTTAATGTTCCATTTCACAGCCTTTTTAAATGGGGAAAACTAGGTGCCCGTGGCCCCAGTCCTCTGGGACTCCCGGCTGTCCTATAGCAGGGCAGCCCTTTTTAATCACGGGGCAGCAAACAGAGGAACTCGCCGATAAGAACCCCGGATTGTCAGAGCTAAACCTGGGCCCCTTCAAGCCAGTGACCAAGGGAACACTACTGGCCCTGCATCCCGGGAACGAGAAAAAGCCAAGGGACAATGTGCATAGTGCCAGAGTCTCAGAGACTCCTGGAGAGGGGAAGATGGCAGCCCTGGGATCCCATATTCTTCGATTCATTAAACGTCTATTAGCACCTCCATTGTGCGTGTGCGTGTGTGTGAACAGGATAGGCAACAGAACTCTGCTCAGTGAACGCCGTTCTAGCCTTTGAAGTCCTCACCCACTGGGGTTTTCAGCAGCTAACGATGGAAAAAATATGTCACGTTCTATAATTTAACCAAGGAAACATATTTTCCCATTATGTGACCAGCTTAGCACTGGAGCTGCAATCGGTTTAGGAGGAGTCTGAACGGCACAGGCATTGCGAACACTCACCGCACAGTGCGGCACCTGCGTGACCGAGGCACACCCCGGGCGCTGCGGGTGCGGATTCAGGGCCCGGTTTCCGGTTCCCTCGAGGTCTGGAGGCGGGCGGCAGGGAGAGTCACGCGGTCCGAATGTCCATCACGCTACTGAACTGCGCACCAGAAAAGAGTTGAGGTTGTCAGTTTTATGCTTCGTGCAATTTGCCACACACACACACACACACACACACACGCACAACCCAGTGTTTGTAAATGAAAAAATACAATGGGGGAGATATGGTGAGCTTTTAAGCAAGGACTAAGATAATTTTTTCTGCGTTTTAGGAAAGTCAGGCACCATGGAGAAGAGGCCGAAAGGAAGCAGAACAGAAACATTGGGAGGAGGCACAGATAAAGACCCGAACCAGCGCCCTATGTCCTGTGTGTGTGACACGGAGAGCCAGGAGACACCGCGCACCGAGACCACCACACTGGTGCACGCAGTTGCCAGGACGCGGAGTAGACGGGAAGCCCCGGGCCTGGCCTGGCACCTTCCCAGGCTGGAGACACAGGAGAAGGGGCAGGTGAAGACGTGAAGGCCGGGCTGTACGCGAGCTTGAAGGGATGTTTCCCCAATGAAACGACCAGGCCGAACCTGCCCACGGACCCACTCGTCTCATGCTCAGCACAGACTCGGCTCCAAACACGCATTGGGGATGCGGCCCTGTGGGCGGCAAAAGCCTGCGTGGGGGGGAAATAACCACAGAGGCCGAGGCTCACCCGCCGGGGACTCCGAAGCTGAAGGCACCCGGCCGCCCGCCACCGAGTGCAAACCCTGCCTAACGACTTGTTTTCTGTCTCCTCGAAGCAAACAGTTGATGTAAAATAATGCCTGATACCTTTGGGGAAAGTATTACTTTCAGGACTGCAAATCTGTAAGACACAGCGGTTTGGGGTAAGAAAACAAATCTTGTGAGGGGTCAGCAGTTCCAACCTCAATTTTTAAAAGAAAATATTCCATTAACCTCTCCGGGCGCCCCGTGTTCGGGAGCAGAGCAGTGAGCTCGAGGCTCACACCCTCAGGAAACAGAGACCCGGGGGGCTTCCTGCCGAAGTCCGGAATTGAAGGGCCACAACATCCTCTTGCTGGGGACCCCGAGTTCTACTGAGAAGGGCGGGGGCCGGCCGGACCTTAGCCCGTGCCCCTGGGGCTGCATGGCTGTGGCTCACGTTTCCCTTCCCCACAAAATCCCGCATCCCCGGATTTCAGAGTGGGGGCGTGGTGCTGCTTCCCGGCAGAAACTCGCACCACGTCGGCAGTCAGCAACGCCCGTGGAGGGAGCGTGAGCTCTCGAACACGCTGGGAAGGTGGTGGCTCTGTTGTCTGCACCCAGTGTTAACCACTGAGTAGGTGACACACATTCTTTGAGTCAAATCTGCACAAGGGAAGATGGGAAGAAGGACCCACTCACAGTGCCAAGGTCAGGTCAGGTCCGGCCCCCACGCTCGGGAGAAGACCATGGCAGCGGGGAGGGGACCGTCTCTTCCCAGGGCCTCTGCCCTCGCCAGGTCACGTCAGCAGATTCTGCAGGGGCACTACAGGGGCCGCCACCTCCTACCATTAGCCCGTATTCATCCAGGGATGGTCACCATGCTGGGGATGTCGGGCACAGCTTCCCGGAAAGGAGGTCCGGCTGCTGCGGGGTCCAGAGGGAAGGCTCGTGGGCCTTGGGAGGGGTCTCCACAGGATTAAAGGGCCATGATGCGGACGCACAGGGATAGGCAGGTTTTCACTCACCCTGACCCAGGGTCTGGACACCGAGGGTCCTGCCGGTGAGGAACCGCCCTCTCCGGGAAGGGAAGGGAAGGGAAGGGAGGGCCTCTGGGTCAGGAGCACCCACAGGTGCACAGATCTACCTGCGTGCGAGCAAGGTCACCTTCAACTTCCCGCGCAGCACCCCTTGGACATGGTCCAGCCCTTCCCCCCCAGTGATATCTCTGGCAAGAAGATCATATCAGGGAAATAAAATACTCTGTGCTGGAACTGTTTAAAAGGAAGTTTCAAACCTCCAATTTTTTTTTAAAGACATTTGTGGTGGAAGAATATTTAGTGGTTCCAATCAACAAATACTTAAAGTTAAGAACTCTATTTTTTTTCTCCATCAGATTTTCCATCTCCTGCGAGAGCAGATCACCCGAGAGTGTTTTACGAGCGACACTGTGCGGGAGTCACAGTTTCAATGACAGTTGTGTCTCTTGTCTTCTGGGTGACGTGGTGTGGGTCCCTCATTCTCACTTGTAATTTGGGGGTAATTACTCACCTCTTTCCTTGTCGTTTAAAACAAATGAAAAGCAGTGTTTAAAGGGTGAAAGGAGAGGCGGAAGTGAACTTACTTTTCCCCTTCAGTATGCACAGCACTGAAAAATTATATTCAGCGTGCACTAAAGAATGATGAAGTACATCAGGAGAAAGCTCACGCTGGAAGCAAACGCTCAGGTTGCTGCCCACGGAGACTGGGCCTTCGCAGAGTTCGGAGCTAAAGCAAGCTCGGAAAGCGACGTTTTCACACACGCGCGCTAAGTACAATCCCTGTCAAGGAATCCGGAGCAGTTTTCACTTTCTTCAAAGAGTGATAGATGCGGCACACAAAATTTTAGTGGGAAAATTAAAGACAGCATGTTGATCTCTTGAAGAATAATTGGGTCGTTTGAGGAAACGAAACCCAACCTGGAAACAGGCATGGGTCTTCGGCAAAATCTTCGAGTTCGCTATTCAGCGATCGTCCAGGATGTACAAATAAGGTTAAATTTGGGACCAAAGACAAGTGACACGGACCAGCAGTGTTACATTTGTCTTCACTGGAGTTTTGCATCACAGGGAACAGTGCGTTCCTGGGGGCTCCTTGGGTGACATGAAGCCACAGAGCGCTTCAGAGGTGGCCGCAGGCTAAGATTCCGAGAAACAACCGGGAGTCCAGTTCGGACAGCAACCCAAACACGGGCAGAAACCGGGTACCGGCCGGGGCAGGGAGTGCCGTGTGCGCCTGTCAGCACACTGCACAACGCGTCACCAGGTGCAAACCGGGAGCGCTGGGTCGGCGGGCGGTGAGGCGCTTCACAATCGTTTTTTAGAGGTGCAGTGTCTTCACGAACAGAGCCCCAGAGCTCTCGATGTCTTGGAACCCAGTGCAGTAAAAGTGAAATTAAGCAATTAGAAGTCCATGCCAGCTGGCTACAAGTTTTTCGAGTTTCTCATTCTTTTTAATATTGCTTTTTATATCTTGCACTCTGAACGGCAACGTGCATTACACATATTCACCGCGTACAAAGCAAAGGGTGTGACCCTCTTGTTTCTCCTGTTAACGCTTCACAAGACGTGGGGCTCAGAAACCTCAACTGTGTCGCCGCCGTTCAGCACCGGACCTGCCGAACCGCAGGCGACACACTCGCAGGTCGCTAGGGGTCCGCCTGGAACTGCCCCTCCGTTCCCGTGTGATCAGAAGCTCCTGTCACTGTGCCGGTCATGACACTCATCGCATCCTCCCCTCGAGCTGTCCTTCAGCCACCAACCAGTCTCCCCAAGGACAGGCACAGATGGGGGTAAGAGGTCCACCCATGAAGGTACCACCCTCAGCCTCCCCCCCAGTTCAGGGGAGGAGGTGGACCGGTCAGCACCCAGGTGAAACGGCAAGGTGAGAAGGACCATGAGTTTGAAGATGGCAAGTCCTACCAGAGCACAAGGAGGAAAGGTCAAGTTTCCCAAAGCAGCGGAGAGTAGGAACGGACTGGGGGATGATGGCAATCAGGCCGGAGCCCTTCACCTGATGGGATGAGGCCCACCCACACGGGGGAGGGGAATCTGTTTCACTCGCACTAGTGATTTAAATGCGTTACTCTCATCCAAAAACACCCTCACGGAAACACCAAGAGCAGCAATCGTCAACCTTTTTCATCTCTCGGCACCCATAAACTAATTACTAATCTGTAGCACACCAAAATATATATTATATTTTTTGCTAAGCTGACAGAAAAATAGGTATAATTTTGATTGATTCACACTGATAACTATTGTGTCAGCTGGTGTCATTTTTTTTTTAACCAGACAATCTAAGAGGAAAGAGGTCAATGCCCCTGACCAAACAGTCAGGTGTTACACGTTTAAAAAAATGTCTTGCTGTGCACCAGTTAAAAATCTCTGGCCTAGAATAATCTTTGACCAGATATGTAGACATCTTGCAGTCCAGTCACATGGACACACAAAATTGGCAATCTCAGTATAAAATGAAGACAGGGTCAGTATTAGCAAATCACTGATTGCCTCGGGCTAATGTACAACTTGCCACGGTCTTTGTATAGCTCTTACTCCGCACGATGCCTCTTAAAACTTAGGCCCATGCGACACCAACTCTATTCCCCCAAGGTGTGCAATGGGCCGCATGGGAAGAGAGGGCTCCATGACTGTATATTCCATACACAGCGATGTTCTTCGAGGTGACATCAGCCATGTAAATTTACCGGCAAACAGCCTAGAATCCACTTAAATTATTCCCTTCGGATGTTATTTTTAACCACTGATACCAGGTTTGCAAGTGAATGGAGGCTAGTTACATTCTCCCATCTTTTATGAGTGTAATTGAATAGCTGTAATCACAGAAATGCTCGTCCAGGAGAATGAAAACAGATTCTCAGCAGATCACTTCGCATCTTACACGCTACTTGGTGATCTGTGCAATACGAGTTTAAAAACTAAGGCTTGAGGATACGAATTGACTTTATCTCGATGGCATGTTCGATGGGCTATGGTCATGTGACATGACCATGGGTCGAACCCCAACTTCGGGTGTCCCCATTGTTGCCTCCATAGTGATCTCCCTAAATGTGTGCAACATCAAGAAACCATCCAGCGTTGCTTTCCTGAAATGTAAATATCTTCTAAGACGTGTATAAACAATATGCCCCTAATTTCTAGTTTTGATTTGTATACGTACACCGCAGTGCCGTAGAAGTGATGATTTTAAAAATATCCAAATGCAATTCAAGCCTTTCCCCCACAAATTAAATGTTACCTGAAGTCGACGTAAAAGAGCGCATAGCATTGTTCCAATCAGGCAAATGAAAGCGAACGTAGACAGCTCTTCACCCCTCAAATTTGACTCTGTACAGGCAATTAATGTGGTTGGGTTCCTTGTTGGCACATTTTTTTCTACCTGATTTTGTATAATATTAGCTTCTTACTCAAGTCAGATGCCTCTTCCCCCAACCACATTTTTCTACAGTGAAATTTAAAACTAAGCCTCCCCCAAATCTGTCCGGTCACACCTCCCCGTGACCCTGCCTGCCTGACAGATAATGTGGTCACCTTTGTCCCCTCAGGTGCAAACATGGGCACAAAAATGTGCCCGCGTAAAATTCTGGAATGCCAACTAAAATGTGTTTCTGCGGTACTGCTTGTTACGCTCTGACCTTTCTCTGCGCAACGGCTAGACCCAGGGGCTCCCTAGCTTCAAGGAAATGTTTTTATAACACAAGCAGTAAAGCAAAAAACAAAATAGGCAAATATTTGGCTTTGAAGTTTCCAAAGCTGAGGTCCAGGCATTAGACACGAAGGATTGGATGTGACCTGTGTAAACCACCTCGCAGGTTCCGACGGAGAGCAGGATGCCTCGGAGGATTTCGGCTGAGAAAAGAGATGATAAAGCCCGTGACCCGGGCGACCCCACATCAGCTCTGCAGACCTTCAGCACACTGGCTCTCAGCGGCGGCGGCGGCTGGGAAGGAGCCATCGCAGGAATCCGCCCGGCTAACGGGGATTACACCTCCAACGCCAGGGATAAGTCCAGGACGCATAAAGTAACATTTCTCACCGACCTAAGCTTGTGGCTTAAGATTTGCGTCTGCTGTAATAAAAAAAAATGCCCCTACAGGGCTACCATGAATATAAAGTGAGGTAAAAAAATAATACCTCTTTCATTTTTGTTGTAGGTGGACATCTAATTCCGGCTCCCACTGTAGTTTGTATTCATACATGAAAGTGCCTCTTTATTTATTCTTGTTCCCAGCCCCCCATACAATGGCCAGGGTGCCATGTCTAAAATCCATCACCAACCTCACCACTCTCCCCTCTAAAACCACTCAACGTAAGGTCTGAGAAGAAGCCCCTATGTCTCGATTTTGCCATTTACCTGGCGTGAAGCGTGCAGTGAGATGCCGAGGTTCTTGCCACCACCCTGACCCGCAGTCTCCGGTGTCTCTGCGCGTGCTCGTCGCCGCGCGTGCTCGTCCCCACGCTTGCCCATCTCTAGACAGGCCTTCCACTCCCCCCACGACTGCCCACACAAACCTCCGTCACCTGACGACCCTCGTCCCCGTCCTAGCGTTTCTGCCCTGAGATGCGCTGAGCGGAGCCCTGCCTCCAGGCTGCACCGAGCGCGGCCTGTGCTCCTGAGGGATGAGCGCTCCACCCACTGGGCCGCAGTTCGTTTTTCTTATTTTAATGCCTCCTGCGCCAGATTATAAACTCCATGAGAACAAAGAAAATATTCTAGACTTTTCTATACTTCCTGTCACAAGCATAATGTCAAACATAAAATTAGTTCTCAAAAAAGATGTTTTTTAAACCAATTTCAGCCCTGGCTGGTGTGGCTCAGTGGATTGAGTGCCAGCCTGGGAACCAAAGGGTCACCAGTTCGATTCCCAGGCAGGGCACATGCTGGGATTTCAGGCCAGGTCTCCAGCAGGGGGCACATGAGAGGCAACCACAAGTTGATGTTCCTTTCCTTTCTCCTTCCCTTCCTCTCTCTAAATAAATAAATAAATAAGGTCTTTAAAGCAAAACCGCAGGCAACAAAGAAATGAGCTTTACTATTTAGCACACACGATTGGTATCAAACATGCCTAAACGTGACCTTTTTGGCCTTGTGCTTTTCCACTAATATTCCTTCCTTACGTGTCTCGGGCCTCCCTATCACCATGACTCTTGCCGGGACATTTCAGCATCCCGCCCCTACCTGTCCCCTCACCTCAGCCAGCTGCCGTCGTCCCCGTTCTCCAGGTCCTCTGGGTCCTCGGGGGGTGACTCTGCTGCCTCCGCGTCGCAGGGTGAGGCGGTATCTGTCGTAGGCGATCCGGCACAAAACTTCAGGAAAGGACAGGTACAACGCTACACAACACAGGCCGAACGGCAGTTTGCTATCCTTGATGGCTTTTATCCCGAACGACTTTTTAAAAGGCAACTTCAAGCCCTGCTCTTTGTGACACACGGTGCTGGCATCGAGTCTGAAAAAGAAAAAAGCCAAGCACAACGCTGCCCTTCCCCCGGAAACACCTCGCCGCAGCAGGAAAAACAAGGCGCTGGAAGCTGGGAGGTAGACACACGGAGACAGGAGGACACAAAGGGGCGGATGAACGGAGAGCTGACACCGGCGGGCCATGAGTGGGAATCTAACGTAGGACGGACTCAGCAAGGAGGAAACAGGAAAGGCTTTTAAGATGTGGTCCTGCACCCCCCACACTGACTGAACAAGAATTATGCTGTGGGAAGAGTGCCAACGTAAAGGAAGCCACTGTGGTCAGGAAGTGTAGATCTGAAACGCTTCGGAGAACCTGGACACTTTGGGGGTGAGACAGACCTGCCCACCTTGCTGACCGGCAGCCCTATTCCCACTGTGGGATTGCCAAAGCATTGGATAAAAACAGCTAATGGGGAATCAAATGTCATCCTCTAATTGGAAAATAAAAACACAATTATTGGAAATAATGAAGCAGAAAGAGGCCTGTGTTTCTTTAGTTACGTTTGCTTTGTTCTCCAGTGATCAGGTTGCAGTTTAAAACGTCCGGAAAGAAAACGGGTCTGAGTCTTGTAATAGGACCAACAAACTGTGGGATCAGTACTAAAACTCCAAACGCTGCCGCCTGAAGCAAAGCTGCCTCCAAAAGGTTGGTCTTGAGGTTGGCCTGGTTCTTGTCACACCAGTCCCCACCCACACTTGAGCAGCCAGGCACAAGGGACAGCCAAGTCCATGTTGGCAAGATTGAAGGAAAATCGACCCAGCATCAGAGAACACGGTAGCAAATTGAGGGCCTCGCCGGTCTCATGTGTCATAAATAAAGTCCAGGCAGGTAACTAGGGGACACCGAAGAGGCGTGGCAAATACTGAGGTCTGACAGACACCTGCAAATGTGACTAGTCGTCCAGCAGAGAAAAGGACAAAGGAATTTGGGGGACAGTTACGGCAGAAAAGCAGATCGGAGGCCCCAACTCTGAAAAACCAAGAACAAGTATCCAGTTACAAAAAAAAAAAAATGCCATTAATAACAGTATCATAAAGTTGTCAAGTTTTTGTAATGCCTTTTTAGTTTCAGCTACCATTCTTTATTCCCGCAAAGACACCTTCATTGAACCCATGTCCTGTAAGAGAAACAGGGGAGCAGAGTTTAAGGAACCAGCCCAAGTCACCCGGCGGGGGGAGCACAGAGTGAAGAGGTCATCTCGGGCCCAACCCCCCGTTCTCGCCCTTACGAACAACGGCATCTCATGACGCAGCATGAATGCATGGGTGTGCTCACGCAGGAAGGTTTGCATGTGCGTGCACACGCGCGTACACAGACACTTTAATCAGCGTGCTGCTACGCGAGTGTACCCCGAACCCCAGAGGTGCGGGTTTGCAGGACTGCTTGGAACCACTGCCCGGGGGCAGCGTCATGAAGCCCAGCTGCTCGTTCTTGCCGGTGACCGGCTGTGCCCTCCCGATCCAGGCGGGGCACCTCTCTGCGGCTCGGTTTTACCTGTCAGATGAGCGTGCCCTTGGTACCGATCCCCCCGGACTTCGTGACTAAGTGATCTTTGTATCTAGAAGGCCTAGAGCCTTCCCTGGCACACTGTGATCACGACGTCATTGTTGGCCATTGTTGTCATCGTTGTCGCTATTGATGTGTTTTATCGAAAACTTTTCTGTTTCCTGTCTTTCTACCTTCTTAGGGTATAGGGATTTTTTTTTATTTGCCATTTCCTGTTTTATTTTCCATCAGGAAACTCCAGCAGATTTTATAAACCAAATTCATCGGAAGCAATGAGAGACTCAGCTGCTTCCCGGGAGAGAAATCTCTATTTTATGGACTGGAGTAAGACCTCTTCGCAACTGGCAGACGCCCCGGCAGGGCAACAAAATTGACGTACTGCTGCGAGGCGGAGCCATCGCGAGCTTGTTCCTCCAGAGAATGGGGGGCGGTCACAAGAAAGAGGAGGGTCTGCCCATGCAGTGTCCGCCGTGGCCATCACAGGATATGTGCTCAGCATCTTCCAGCCCCAGGCCAGACTCATCACTGACCTACAGCACTCACTGGCCGTTGATTTGAGTTTGAACGACGTAAATTCTCCTATGCACGATTCCAGAGTCCAGTCTGTCTTCTATCTCCAGCTAATAAAATGCTGCCAAGCCTATTTTCTACTCAATTAACTATTCACTACTTCTGGTTTCCCCAAAACCCAATGCATCTCAACAGCCTCATCTCAGTATTTCCACATGTGCATTCAAACTGGAGTTTCCCCGGCAATCTGGGAAGAATTTGCTGAAAACTCGAAATAAATGGATGCCAGCTTTTCAGCATCATCACACATCTCAGCCAGTAGCAAACCACACCCTCAGCAAAAGTGGGTTTTATCATTTTCAGAATGAAATCCATTTTTACACGGAGCAACCAGACCTAGCTGCTTACAATAACGCCATAAATTGCCTGAGCCAGGTTTAACGGAAAGAAAAAAAACAGTTAACTCAGGTAAATTGTTCCGTCTGTCTTGGAACTCAGCCACCCACTCCCATTTCCACATGGAAAGGCCAAGCTGAGGCCCTCTGCACTCAGTAAGCATGTGATAACCAGTTAATTCTTATTTACAGGCAACACACATGCAATGTACATACATGTATGTGCATGCACATGCATGTGTGTACGCACACACCACTAGGGAGGGGATAGTAGCACCTCCACCCTCCTCTCCTTTCCCTGTACTTTCTACGTGTTGGAGGTTGCAGAAGGGATCTTTCCCTGAATATTTTACCTATTCTAACAGGAGGCTCCCTCTACTGAAAAAAATTAAACCTGCATGTATGAACACACACACATGCCTCAGTAGCATTCCAATTATTTGTAAAGAAATATCCTAAAATGTCTCCTTTGCAGATTTTTAGGAAAATAAAAGTTGGTCCAAACAGAAATAGATTTAAAAAATGAACATGTTGAAAATGTTTTAGGTCCTTGGTTTTGTGTATTTTGTTCATTTTTACATGTAATTGGTTGTTTTATTATATAATAAAAGTTTTATAAATTAAAAATTTTTACTTTTTTATTTTATATTCAATTATGTGCTAACAAAAACAGTTTTCTTTCTTCCTCCCCAATCTGTATATTTCCTTTTCTTGTCTTATTGCATTTGCCACACTGTCCAGTATCATGTTGAATAGGACTGGTCAGAGGGGACACCCCTCACCAGTTTCTGATCTTAGGGAAAAAGCATGTAGTTTCTCACTATCAGCTCCGATGTTAGCTGAACATGTTTGTAGATGTTCTTTATGAAGTTAAAGAAGTTTCTTTGTATTCCTAGTTTGCAGACAACTTTTTTTTTCATTAAATGATATTTGATTGTCAAGTATCTTCTCCAGCTATTGATAATGATTTTTCCTTCTTTGATTCATTGATGTAATAACTTACAATAACTGATTTTTCCAATGTTAAACCAGCCTTGCATTCCTCGAATAAGCCCCACATGGTCATGATGTACATTTCTCTATAAACACTTTTGGATTCAATTTACTATTATTTTGATGGGGATTTCTACATCCACATTTATGAGAGATGCTGGTCTGTAGTTTTCCTTTATTGCAATGTCTTTGGTTTTGGTATTCATGTAATACTGGCTTCAGAACAAGTTAGGAAGCATTCCCTCTGCTTCCACTTTCTCTATAGATTATGGGGAATGGGTACCATTTCTCCCGTAATAGTTTGGTAGACTTCACCAAAGAAAATATTTGTGCCTAGTTCTTTCTGTTGGACAAGATTATTAATTTTTATTCAATTTCTTTAATAATTTGGTTTTTTTCTCTATTTTCTCTTTGTTACTGTGGATGGAATTTTATCAGATACATTGATTTTTTTCAAAGAAGCTGCTTTGGTTAGGTTAATTTCCTCTACTGTGTTCCTATTTTCAATTTCATTGATTTCTGCTCTGATATTGTTTTCTTCTATCTGCTTAAGATTAAACTTGATTTTCTTTTTTCTAGTTTCCTAAGGTGGGAGCTTAGATTATGGATTTTAGACTTCAATACTGTAAATGTCCCCCAAATCACTGCTTTCTCTACACTTCTCACACATTTTGATAGGCTGTATTTTTGTTTTCAGTTATTTTAAAATATTTTTAACTCGTCTTGAGACTTCTTCTTTGATCCATGTGTTACTTAGAAGTGTGTTTTTTTTTTTAATGTCCCAAAATTTGGGGATTTTCCACCCATATATTGTGGTTAATTTCCAGTTTAATACCACTGAGGTCTGAAAGCACACGTTTTATGATCTCTGTTTTGGCGAATCCTGGTAGGTTAGGTCCTGGTAAATCAGTTTCTCGTGAGAGCTGCCCATGTTAAGGAGAACAGAAAGCCTGGGTGAGCTTAAAAATGGTATTTTTCCCACTGCTCCTGCCCGAGCTCCAGGGCGTCTTTTTCCGTTCAGCACTGTGAGAACCTGCTGTGAACTGGTAAACTCATGGAAGTGGAGGGCCACGACTGGGGAACTTTGGAGGGTTTGGCTCTCAACCTGGTCCACACTGATCCCCCAGCCAGACAGTGGTCCTGCTCATTCTGGTTCTACCTGGGGTCTCTGCTTCTGGCACATCCTCCCTACAGGCAGTAGTTTCTGAATCCTCCAATCTGCCTCCTAGTTTCCGGGCAAGTTTTCTCTGTGACCTCGATTCTGTCATGGAGCTAAAAGGAGATGATAACTTTCAATTTGTTCAGCTTTTTTCTTGCTGTGAACATTGGAAAAATGCCTTCCAGGCACCTTCCATAGAAGACCAGAACCCAGAAATTTCCTGATTTCAGTTAAATACCTAGAGCCATGGCGAGGAACGCCCAGCAACGTTCCCCAAGTTATCACATCGTGTCGCCTTTTCATTACACTGACTCCGGTGCAAGGAAAGATCATCGCTCAGCCTCCAAGCCAATCCTGCCGATTTCTCAGCCAGTTCTATTTCCTGTTTTTCCCAGGCCCTCAGTTCTGATGACGACACAAAATTAAACCTTAGAAACTGACCATTATGCTGAGCTGCTGGGCCAAACGAAAGTGCCAGGGGAGCAAATGGCTTGTTTCTAGTCAATCAGCACATGTCACCAGGTTGCCACTACTGCAAGGCACAGATCCACGCAGGATCGGTGCAATGCCTGCCTTAGAAGGATGCTGGCAACCTGTCATGGTAAAGTGAAGAATTCCTGCTAAAGACTTGCATTCGCAAAGTTAGGATGGACCATTGGTCAATAAGCCAATACAAGAAGTCATTTTCTGATCCCACAAATCTCAAACCAGTGGTCATTACAAATGCCAAGTTTCCAGAAGATGAGAACTATCTCTCTCTTGGGTCCTCTTCTATTCCCTGTACTTGGTGTCAGAATGGAATGGAACAGCTGCTCATAACTATTTGTTGACCTAATTAAATGAAAAAATGAATGGCAAAATGTCTGCATCCAATCAGAATCGTGTGGAGATTAGCCTGATAGCAGAACCTTAGAATTTCAGAAAATTGAAACAGGATGCCAGCCCCTGAGTTCCTGCAGCAACTTCATTTTGAAGGCGAAAATTAGGGAGGGAGGGCGAATTGACTCAATAAACTACCATTATTCACACCCACTGTACACCCCAGAGATCCCTAAGTGTATTTTACTAGAATAGAAAATATATCATTAGCTTTATCAACGTGGAGAGTGGAGGGGGAATACATTTTATTAATCCTGAAGCTGACATGTGCCTGTCAGCCAAAGTGAGCTAAAACAGGTATACACAGCATCTGTTATTTATTTCCAGGAACTGTACTCACTCTGCAACCAGAAGTCTTATGTGGGGGTTTATGAATGAGCTGTGGGGATCTTTGAATCCCCAGCAATTTTGTGCAAATGTTTTGCATATTCATGTACTTATGCAAGAAGAGCTGCGACTTTCATCAGCTGTTGAAGTAATTATGCAAAATGTAAAAGAGCAGAATGGTATGAGAAGCAGGGAGACGCCCCAAGAACATGCTCACCACCTGCGAAAGTGCCCCTGCTGCCACTGAGTAGAAGATGCCAAATATCAGAGAATGTGGAAGGAAAGACAGACCGACTGGCCTGCACACACATCATGCTGAGCACTGAGGAGCCTCATCCCTGCCTCTCCACACAGCCTGACTCTCAGGCAGGACGGAGAACAGACCCAACAATTGGCAGGGGAAGTTTTTGAGGTTGAAGTCTGTTTGAGATCTATTATTCATTTCCATTTACATAACAGCTGATCAATCCTTCCATTTTTATTTTGACTCAAAGTATCTATTTAACATATTAAATTGTCATCAACTAATGAGTAATCATTGTCTTTAAACAGCTGCATCACAGAAAAACAATAGAAAAAATCCAGAATCTATAATATTTTCACTTCCATTATGGCTGATTTAAGGACTCTTCTGCAGATCCCAACTCTGCAGCATTTTAAGTAACATTTCATGGAGGCTGATCCTTTCCTGCCTTCTCGCTCCTACACAATTCATCACACTCCCTCTCCCTTCACCTCTACCAGCTAGGGCACAAAAAAAGGCCAAATTCTCTTGACTTGCTTCACTTAAAAAAGGGTGAGACCGCAAAGAGAAGCAGATACAGCAGGTGCTCAGCATACAGCTCAAGGCAGCAGGAGAAAAGGTGTTTTGCAAAGTCAGGAAGGGGTGGGAAAGGATGGTACCAGCAAAGGTCAGCAGCATCCTTAACCATGGCAGCCAAATGCTGGCTCACTAATTGGACCATTTACCTCCCAGAACTGTGACAGGGTTGCTCATCTGCAGTTCTCAGACCTTTAAGCCCTTCCACTGATCAAGTGGCTTAAAAACTAAAAGGTTCTGTTAATTAGTGTTGATTCCACAAGATGCGATTTTACATGGCGCCATGTCCCGAATGCCCTTCCTCTCAACAGATAAGGAAGGTTCTTTGCATTTGGCAGGTAGCAAAGAAAGCCCTGAATGAATCGGGGAAAATAAGGCATGTGATTTTAGCAAGAAAAACCAGTGCCCATGGACGTTTTTTCGGCCACTTTGCCTGAATTTTGGTCTTTCGTTGGCACAGTTTCTGCACACATGCCAATGAGAAAGCCCCAGGTGAAGGGAGAGGGAACATCCTAAGTGATCAGAATTCAAGGACATGTTACAGATTAATGTGGAGACAAGTCCCTGTGCCTAGACATTTAAAGAAGCTAAGAGCTTTTTAGGGATCTAGAAACTTATTTTAAAAAAAAATTCCAGACCTAATTTCTTCCTCCGTATCCTGTCATGCTGCTGAAGGCATCTTGGACACAGGAAATGATGACAAACTCATGGGTTTGAAGTCTTTACCTTAGTGATTTTGGGTTGAGTTGCTGGGCAGACATATTTTAAGGTAGCTTTCTGACCATATATTTGTTTTATAAGAGGCAATTATGCAAAAAATTGCAGGTTGCACTTTCTTAAAAGTATTCTAATAAGCATAAATGTGTGTTGTTTCTGGAAGACAGTTCACAGCAAATATCAAAAATTATATATACAATACACACAATATACAATACACACATATACAATCTTAAACACACATACGATACATACAGCCTCACACATGAGTGCGAGTGTGTGTAGCTTTTGACCTAGTAAAGTCACTTTAAGGAATTTTTCCTGTAGCGGTGATTGAACAAATATGCATAGATACATACGGAAAAAAGTTTACTGAAGCTGTGCTGTGATCATGAATAACTGGAAACTACTCTCCATCAACGGAAATAAATTATGGTAATAAATTACGGCACATACACCCAAAAGAAAAACCTCCATCCATCAGTGGTGATGATACAGACTTATTTATCCACATGGAGACATCCTGAAGATTTAGTTGAGAGAGGGAAAAAATGATTAAAAATCATCACGTATAATAATATAGTGCCGTATGTTGGAAGGGAAAATATCTAAGTTTATTACAATGTCAATATCTGGATGGAGATTGTTTTAACTTTTAATATTTAATGTTTTTACATTGTATTTATAATTCTAAGTAACGCAATAAATCTGTTTTGCTTTTAGAGAGGAAAACCCCACGTATAAAGAAGCGTACAGAGCTCAAAGTAGCGACACGATGGACAGCGATGGGCCGGGGAAGATTACACAGCTTCCCAGGCCGGGACCTGCCGGCCCAGGCCACCAGGCCGCGCCCGCGGGTCTCACCGGCGTCTCGCGCTCTGCACTGAAAGCCCGCAGGTCCCCAACCCACTGGGTGCTCAGAAGTTGCGCCAAGGCCGCGGCTCGGCAGCTCTCCGCTGTCTGGCGTGTCCCTCGCGTGTCAGCTGCGCGGCGACGGCCACCCAGGGCCCTGCGTGC
>PVKU01015793.1:0-16920 GCA_004027475.1 Anoura caudifer | reverse complement strand
GCAGTATCTACCTCTTCTCAGATGTCCCATTTTGTCCCTTCTAGTGACTTCCCTTGATCACTGCTATCAGCAGTGACAGTGGCTAGGATGTAGAACTCCTCACTGAGGCCATCTGTCCCATCAGGAAGGATTTATCAAGTGCCTTTGGGCAGTACCTTTCCCCTCCTTGAACCTTCTTCTCCCTGACTGCATCATTAAGTTGGAATGGGGGAGGGAGGCAGGGAGGGCTGGGGTGGTGAGGAGGGGTGGGGGGAAAGGGCAGAAAACTGTACTTGGAAAACAATTTTAAAAATAGTAAAAAAAAAATTTTTAAATACAAAAATTAAAAATTAAATAAATGTTAATGCAAACTAAAAAAGTAAGTTGTCTTGGCTCCAAAAAGGCAAATCTGTTTCCTATCGCTTGTGGCCTTGGATGGACTAGCACTTGCAGTCTGCAGTGCAGGTCTGAGAAGAAGCTAATGTCCAAAGCCACTTAGTGACACTTGTCCTGAGCACAATATGGGTACATGGCTGCATGTTCACCAGGTGATTGGGCCATTCCTGGACTAGACCCTGTCTCCATCAAGAAAGTTCCAGATGGACCCAAGGCAAAAGTTCTCAGAGATACTGTATTAGGAGCTGGAGAGATCCTAGGACACCTGGAGTCCTGCTCAGTCTACCTGCGATGACTTGGAAGCAGGGACTCAGGGACAAGGGGTCCCTCTGAGATGTGCTCAGTCAGGGACAGGGTAGTTTTAGTTGTAGGAAAGAACAGATGTCCAGTAGGACATCCAGTTACCATGTGAGAGGGACTTGGGAGCTAAGATTTGCTTTCTGGGCAAATCTCCCACTGAGAAAAACAAGCAGAGTGAAGGGCAAAAGAGTGTTCTTATTCCCGCACTGTCCCTGTCTCACATCCACGCCTACACGTCCTAGACCAGAACAGCTACTGCCTTCCTCAACACCAGTAAAGCAGACCACCGCTGACGGGCCCAGAGATATTCACTCAGTGCAGGAAAAGCAACATGAGAGGCAAGGACAGAGACACTCACCGTTGCTTCCTCTGGGACTCCAGGATCTCCAAGCAAACTAGCTTTTCCTTGGCAAGCACTGGCTGTTTTTGCTGCCCTGAAACCCCAGCTACCCAGCCCTACTCTTTGAGAACTCTTTAAGGAGTGGTGGTTTTCTTTCTTGCTGACTCACTCACTCAACCCCCACCTGGGTTCTGGAAACCTGCCACTGATTTTTCTAACACTACACACATATCACGTTAGGGTGTGCAAAGCACCCTCAGTCCATAATCTTACCTGCACCACACTGCAGTTCTGTGAGATAAGTTGTATCCTTGGGTTCTGGTTTTTATAAATATCCAGAAATATGAGGTCCAGAGAAAACCAGCAAGTTGCTCAATGGCTTAACTATTGACTATTTACTGTTAACTACTCCATAACTACTGCAAAAGCAACCTGCATCCACAGATTTCAGCCACCAGGACCTGATGCACCAACTTCTCTTCATCCTTCACCTCAACATTACTGTCCAGATAGTGGGAAAGAGCTGGGAGCTTCTTTGCATTTCCAGGCAGAAGTTTGGCAGGTGAGGGACTGCAGAGGCAGCAGCAGCCTGTAAGGACAGTGGCTGGGGAGCTGCCACCTGGCAGGGATCACTCTTTTGCTTCCTGCTCTACTTATTGGAGAGCCCCTCACTTGGCTTTTGAAGGATGGACTTCCCTTAACTTCCTTCCCCTCATCTCCCCTCTTCCTTAGCTGGGCTTTCCCTGAGTATTGCTCTAGTAACCAGTTTGGAGCCATGAGCTGCTGAGACACTACTGCAGCCAATTCCCAGTGAATTTTAATTTCCAGTGACGGTGGGGCAGTTGTCTGTCCTACTGCTGTTTCTATCATCTCTGCTTCCTACTAGATCCCTAGGACTTCATCTCTTGTATCAATCCTTTGCTTAGGTCCACACACCAGAAGCCCCATGTCCCCAATCCTCCCTTTGGCCACCCCTTAGGTGGTGCTGACTTGCTCCTGCTTTTGATGCTTCTGTGGCATCTCCTTACACATTGTAAAATCAACAATGCCAGGTTTCCTCAACTGGTAGAAAACGGTCTTTTACTTCCCATATTGTAATTGTTGAAGCAGGATCCCATAGTAGAGTGACATGTGCCCCAAAATATGATAAAGCTCTTTCATTATTAATACACAACTCTTTCCATCTAGGCTGTTTGGGTGCCTCCCAGAGACCTAGATCAGCATGGAGGCTGAATTAAACCATTGCCCTCCTGCCCCACAAGGCCTACTTGTCTAACCTTATCCTGATAGTTCAACTAACTCCTATTCATGGTAACTTATTTCAGAAGCCCTATATTGTATCACTCATTGCAACTTGGTTTCTATCAATTGCTACTTCCTAACCTGTTGAATACTTCCCTTATAATGCCCTGGGATCCCATTACATAGCACAAAATATAATGTTTCCTTTGTCTAACTCCACATTACAACAGAGTCTAATTTTATTTATGATCCAACCCAGACACTCTGTTTCAATTACAATCTTTACTTTCCTCAGTTACACCAACACAGATGAGAAGAGTCAGGTCTTGAATGATGATCACAATGGCTTTCATACAGAGACCCACTAGGCCAACCTATCTTCCCAAGATGAGGTCTAGGATGATGACTTGGTTTCTTTGGGTGCTGGCTCCTGATGCCATACTGTAGCCTCAGCAATACCTGCAGCCCCTAGTAGACTTCATTAGCTGCACTTTTGCCAGAGCTAAGCTGGGCCTCTGATATTTGGTTTACCAGCTGCTTGCCCACATCACTGCTGAAACTCCCAGCTCAGCAGGCCCATTACATTTCTTATCACTGCCAGCCCATAAGGCAGCGATTTTCTACCAGTGTGCCACAAGACTTTTTAAACATGCAACATACCTAACTATTTTGTCAGGAGCACTGACCTCTTTCCCCTTAGACTGTCAAATAAAAAAAAAATGACAAGAGCCAACATAAAAATAGCCATCCAGTGTGAATGAATCAAAATTATACCTATTTTTGTTAGATCAGCGAAAAATATATTTTATGGTATAGCACAGAATTTTAATAATTATGTGTGCTAATTACTGGGATGAAAAAGGTTGAAAATCACTGACATAAGAACTTTGAATACAAATATTCAAAACAATAGCTCTAGACTCCTCACCTTAGCCTGATTTGCTATTGTTTGACCTCAACTCCTGGCTCCAAACACTTGGCCCCAGACCTTGACTTCAATTCTTGCCCCATGGGTGCCACAGTATTGTTGTTCTCAGTTACCCTCCTTGATGTTGGACCTTGATTCTTCCGTTTCTGGCTTGACACCTCTCTCTGACTTCTAAGCGTATCCTATTTTCTTGGAGAATTTCTGGTCTTTATTCATAGCATGGACAATAAACCTGAAACACATGCCGCACCTTCACTTGATTTGAGCTGAGCTAGCTGTGTATTTAGTGACTGGGGAAGGAAGTGGGAAAGCATGTGTGGCATGATGGGAACCTGTCCAGCCCTTGGAGATTGAGACATCTCAATCTTCTTATTCTGAAACCAAAAACAATTACATTAACAATAATCTATTATTTTTTTTACTTCCCTTGAAGTAAATCACATTGAATTACATGCTTGATGTATCCATTTCTTATCCTTCTTCCATGTGAGAGTCCCCAACAATTCCAGTTCCAGATGACCATGCCCACATTTTCAGTCATTCTATGCTATCTTCTTTTGTGGCTTGTGTTCTCACGTTCTTTCCCTGCCCTCTCAATGAGACTATGAAGTTTTGTTTAAACCACTTTATTAGTTTATGATTAACATACAAAAAGCTGTACACATTTAATATACAGCTTGATGGACTTAGAATAGGTATACACTTGTGAAACCATCAAGGCTGTAAACTTATCCATCATCTTTGGAAGTTTCCTCCTGCCTTTTATTTTTTTTCTTTCTATGTATTTCTGATAAGAGCACTTAATCTAAGATTTACCTCCTTAGCAAACTTTTAATTGTAAAATAGGATATTGATACCTATAGGCCTTACGTTGCACAATAGATCTTCAGAACTTATCTATCTTGCCTAACTGAAACTTTCAACCCTTTAACTATTACCTCCACATTTCCTCCTCCACCCAGTTCCAGGAACAACTACCTGCTCTTTGGTTTTATTCGTTTGACTATTACAGATTCATCATAAAAGTGGTATCACGAAGTATTTGCCCTTCTGTGTCTGGCTTATTTAATTTAGCATAATGTCCTCCAGCTCCATCCATGTTGTTGTAAATGGCAGAATTGATTTCCCTTTATAAAACTGAATAATCTTCCATGATATGTATATAACACATTTTTTTGTTTATCCAGGCTTATTGAAATAATGCATAATTGACAAATATAATTATAATGTATTTAAAGTCTACGATGTGATCACTCAATATATACATTGTGAAAAGGTTCCCGTAATCAAGTTAATTATCACAACCATCATCTCACACAGTAACCAGTTTTAAATTCATAAGAATTCTTAGGATCTACTCTCAGCAAATTTTTCAGTTAGCCCTTGCTGGTGTGACTCAGTTAGTTGGAGTGTTGCCCTGTAACCAAAGGGTTGCAGGTTTGATTCCTGCCCAAGGGACATACCTAGGTCTAGGTACGTATGGGAAGCAACAGACTGATGTGTCTCTCTCGCATTGATATTTCTCTCTCTCCCTTCCTTTCTCTGTTCCACTCTGTAAAAAAGCAATAAAAAAAATGTCCTTGAGTGAGAATTTAAAAATAGAAAATGAAATAAAATGTTCAGTTATACACATATAAGCGACACCATGTAGGGTTTGTTTTTCTCTTTGGCTTATTTCATTCAGCATAGTGCCCTCCGGGTTCATCCATGTTGTCACAAATGGCAAGATTTCTTTCTTTTATGTCTGTATAATATTTCATATACATATATACACATATACATGAGTGTGTATATACACACACATATATATACATGTATATACTGTATATACACACACACAACATTTTCTCTACGCATTCATTTTAAGAGGACATTTCAGTTGCTCCCATATGTTGGGTATTGTGAATAATACTGCAATGATTATGGGAGTACAGATATCTTAAGATAATTATGTTTTTTAGACATATGTGCAAAAATAGGATTGTTGGATAATATAGGCATCCTATATTTAATTTTTTTAGGAAATCCCATACAGTTTTCCATATGGCTGTGCCAATTACATTCTAACAAACAGCATACAAGAGTTCCCTTTTTGAATCATACCTCAACATAACAAAGGCCAGATATGACAAACCTACAGCTAACATCATACTCAATGAACAAAAACTAAAAGTGTTTCCCTTACAATCAAGAGGTCCACATTTACCACTCCTATTTGACAGAGTACTGAAAGTCCTAGGCATAGCAATCAGACAAAAAGAAGAAATAAATGGCATCCAAACTGGAAAGGAAAAGGTAAAACTGTCCTTATTTGCAGATATTATACATAGAAACCTTGAAGACTTCTCCCCAAAAATAATAGATATAATATTATTCATATAATAGATATAATATTATTCAGATATAATGAATTCAGCAAGTTAACAGAATACAAACTTAATATTCAGAAATCAGTGGCATTTTTAGTTTGCAGGCCAACATTCAATCCACTGGGCCACACCAGCCAGGGCAGAAATCAGTGGCATTTTTATACACCAATAGTGAACTGTTAGAAAGAAAAACAATCCCAATTACTTTTACAACAAAAACATAAGAAACCAAGGAATTCATTTAACTACGAAAGTAAAAGACCTGTACTTGAAAACTATAGGACATTGAAGAAAAAAACTGAGGAAGATACGAATAAGTGGAAGCACATACTGTGTTCATGGATTGGAGGAATTAACATCATTAAAATGTCCATAGTACCCAAAGCAATCTATAAATTCAATGCAATTCTTATTAAACTTTCAATGAAATGTTTCACAGATTTAGAACAAATATTCCAAAAATTTATGTAGAACCAAAAATATGCCAAATAACCTTAGCAATCTCGAGAAAGACGAACAAAGTTGGAGGTATAATGGTAACTGATATAAAATTACACAAGCCCACTGTAATTAAAAAACAAACAAACAAACAAACAAACACTGGAACTGATATAAGAACAGGCAGACAGATCAATGGAACAGAACAGAGAGCCCAGAAATTAACCCACACCTTTATGGTCAATTAATATATGACAAAGGAGAAAAGAGCATACAATGGAGTAAAGACAATCCCTTCAATAAACGAATTGGACTTCATCAAAATAAAAAGCTTCTTCATGGCTAAAGAAAACATCAGCAAAATGAAAAAGGAACCAACCATATGGGAAAATATATTTGCAAATGATACCTCTGGCAGGAGTTTGATCTCCAAAATATATAAAGAAATCATACAACTCCATTCTAGGAAGACAAACAACCCAATTAAAAAATGGGCAAAGGACCTGAACAGATACTTCTCCAAAGAGGACATACTGAGGGCCCAGAAACATGTGAAAGGATGCTCAGCATCAGACAGATGCAAATTAAAACCACAATGAGATACCAATTCACACCAATCAGAATGGTCATCATAAACAAATCAATAAACAATAAGTGCTGGCAAGGTTGTGGAGAAAAAGGGAACCCTAGTGCACTATTGGTGGGAATGCAGACTGTAGCAGCCACTGAGGAAAACAGAATGAAATTTCCTCAGAAAACAAAAAATGGAACTGCCTTTTGACTTGGCAATTCCATTGCTGGGACTATATCCTTAGAATCCTGAAACACCAACTCAGAAGAACCTATGCACCCCAATGTTCCTAGCAGCACAGTTTACAAGAGCCAAGTGTTCAGAACTACCTAAGTGCCCATCAGTAAATGTGTGGATCAAAAAACTGTGGTACATTTACACAATGGAATACTACACAGCAGAAGGAAGGAAGGAGCTCCTACCCTTTGTGGCAGCATGAATGGATCTGAAGAGCATTATGCTAAGTGAAATAAGCCAGGCAGTGAAAGACAAACACCATATGATCTCACCTATAAGTGAAACCTAATCAACGAAACAAACAAGCAAGCAAAATATAACCAGAGACATTGAAATAAAGAAAAAATGAACAGTGACCAGAGGGGAGGTGGGAGGGGATAATGGTGGGGAAAGAGGGAAGGATGTCAAGGAACATGTATAAAGGACACGTGGACAAAGCCAAAGGGGATAGGTTCGAGGGTGGGAAGCAGGGATGGGTGGGACAAGGGGGTAAGGGGAGGTAAAAATGGAGACAACTGTACTTGAACAACCATAAAAAATAAATTTTAAAAATGTCAATAAAACTAATAGTTGTCTCTTTGAAAGGATTGATAAAATTGAGAAATCTCTGGACTAAACTAATTAAGGCAAAAGAGAATATTCAAAAAAATCAGAAATAAGAGCATTACAACTAATGCCATAGAAATTAAAGAAGGAGCTCCTACCCTTTGCAACAGCATGGATGGAACTAGAGAGCATTATGCTAAGCGAAATAAGCCAGGAGGTGAAAGACAAATACCATATGATCTCACCTTTAACAGGATCCTAATTAACAGAACAAACAAACAAGCATAATATAACCAAAGACACTGAAATTGAGAACAAGAGAGGAAAGGGATAGGAATATCCAGGGAAAAGGGGAAGGGTTTAGAGCAACAAGTATGAAAGACACATGGACAAAAGCTTTGGGGGGGTGGAAATGGGAGGGAGCTGGGGAGGGCTGGGGTGGTGGGCTGGGATGGGAGTAGAAGACAGAAAACTGTATAAGAACAACACTTAAAATAAAATTTAAAAAAATTTAGTCTATAAAATTGCAATACTATGAACAATTGTACAACCACATATTGTATAATCTAGCAAAAATGGATAAATTCTACAAACACACAACCTACCAACACTGAATCATGAGGAAAAAAAAATCTGAACACACCAATAACAAATAAGGAGGTTGAATCAGTAATTGAAACCTCCCAATAAAGAAAAAAGAAAAGCCCAGAACCGGATGGCTTCACCAGATAATTCTACCCAACATTTTAAGAATAATTAACACCAATCCTTCTTAAGCTCTTCCAGAACAAACTGAAAAGGAGAGAATACTTTCAAATTCATTTTATGAGGCCACCATTACCATGATACCAAAGCCAGATAAAAATACTACAAGAAATGAAAACTACTACAGAACAATATTCCTGGTGAATACTGATGTAAAAATCCTTAACAAAATAATAGCAAACCAAATCCAACATAATATTAAACAGTATGTACACCATGACCAAGTGGAATTTATACCTGGAATGCAAGGATGGCTCAAAATACCAAAACAAAAAAATCAATATAACATATGACATTAACAGAAAGAAGAAAAACCATATAATCATCTCTATTGATGCAGAAAAAGCAGTTGACAAATTTCAGCATTCATTCATGATAAAAAAACATTCAACAAACTAGGATTAGAAGGAAACTACTTGCACATAATAAAAGCCATGTATGAAAAATCTACAGTAAATATGATATTCAATGGTGAAAGACTGAAAGATTTTCCTCTAAGATCAGGAACAAGACAAGAATGTTTCTTTCACCACTTTTATTTAGCATATTACTGGAAGTTTTATCCAGAGCAATTAAGTAATAAAAGGAAAAAAAAAAAGGCATTCAAATCAGAAAGAAAGAAGTAAAATTATCTTCATTCACAGATGATATAATTTCATGTACAAAAACATAAAGATTACACATATACATATCTGTTAGAATTAACAAATTCAGTAAAGTTGCAGAATACAAAATCAACACACAAAAATCAGTTGCATTTCAATATACTAACAATGAACAATCCAGAAAGGACATTAAGAAAACAATTCCATTTACAATAGCATCAAAAGAATAAGACTGCTATGAATAAAACTACCCAAGGAGGGACCTATACACTTACAATTACAAAACATTGCTGAAAGATATTAAAAAATAAATAAATAAATAGAAGTATATCCATGTTCGTGCATTGGAACACTAAATACAGATAAGTCATTCATACCACCTAAGTGATATACAGATTCAATGAAAACCCTATCAAAATCCCAAAGACAATTTCTTCAGAAATCAAAAATGTTATCCTAAAATTCATTTGGAATGTCAAGGGACCCTGAATTGCCCAAACGACACTGAAAAAAATAAAAATAAATTGTAGATTTCACACTCGCTGATTTCAAAAACTTACTACAATGAACTGGTGGGGCTCTGTGGATTGAGTGCCAGCCAGTGCACTGAAAGATCAGCAATTCGATTCCCAGTCAGGGCACATGCCTGGGTTGCAGGCCAGTTCCCGGCAGGGGATGCATGAGAGACAACCATACATTGATATTTCTCTCCCTCTCTCCTTCCCCTCCCCTCTAAAAGATAAAATAAAATAAAATCTTAAAAAAAAACACAAAACTTACTATAAAGCTAAGGTGATCAAAACTGTAGCACTGATATAAAGACAGAGATGTAGGCCAATGGAATAGAATAGAGCCTAGAAATAAACCCTCACATAAATGGTCCAACAGTTTTTGACATGGGTGGCAAGACCATTCAATGGAGAATGGATAGTCATTCAACAAATTGTGCTGGAAAAACTGAAATGAAGTTGGACTCTTACCTTACACTATATACATAACTTAACTCAAATTGCAACAAAGATCTAAATGCAAGAACAAAACCTATAAAATTGCCAGAAGAAAACAGGGCAAAATCTTCATTACATTGGCTTTGACGATGAATTCTTGGATATGACATCAAATGCACAGGCAACAACAAAAAAATAATTTGGGCTACACCAAAATTTAAACTGCACATCAAAAGGCATAAAAACAGCTTGAAAAGGCAACCTAGGTTAGGAATGGGAGAAAATATCCAAATAGTATATCTGATAAGGGGTTAATATCCAGGCTATAAAAAGTACTATAACTCCATAACATTAAAACAGCCAACTGTGGTTTTTTTTTTTAATTTATTTATTTTTAGAGAGAGGGGAAGGTAAGGAGAAAGAGAATGAGAGAAACATCAATGTGTGGTTGCCTCCCACACAACCCGCACTGCGGACCTGGCCCACAACCCAGGCATTTTCCCTGACCAGGAATTGAACTAGTGACCAAAGGGTCACTTTACAGGCCCATGCTCAATCCACTGAGCTATATCAGCCAGTGCCCAAATGTATTTTAAAATGGACAAAGGACTTAAGTATTTCTTCAGAAGATATATACAAGACCCACACATATGCTGCCTACAAGAGACCCACTTCAGATCAAAATATAAATACAGACTGAAAGTAAAGGGATGGAAAAAGACATTTCAGGAAAATGGAAACAAAAAAAAAAGCTGGGATAGCAATACTTATATCAGAAAAAAACAACTTTAAAACAAAGGTTATAACAAGAACAAGAAGAACCCAGAAATTCCACTTCTGAGTATTTATCCTGAGTATTTATCCAAAACACTAATTTGAACATATGCACCCCTATGCAGCATCATTTGCAATAACCAAGATATGGAAACAACCTGAGAGTGCATTGATAGATGGCTGAATAAAGATGTAATGCATATACACAATGGGATGTTACTCAGGCTTGTCCTAGAGAAATGGGTTTCACAAAACTGGGCCATCTTTCCCTTACTGCCTTCTGACCCTTTCTGATGATTGTGGGATCGGGCTCAGCAAAAATAAGATTAACAATATTCACTGAAGGTGAATTATCTTCCAGTTTGTGCAGAGATCACTCTGTACTGTCCTGATTGCCTAATCTTCATTGAGGAAACATTTATTAGAAAAAGGAAGAAAATTACTGTTATTTGTGTTTTCAAGACATTCCTTGCCCATGGTCTGAATTTTTATTTCATATAGTAGCTAATCTAATCAACCTCCAGTGAATGGAAGTATCTGAGTAATGCAGGTTGTGAGTTCTTCTCACACGGTGATCCCACCCCCCCCACACCACCCCCACACTGCAGATTAAGAGATTCCAAATATGTCTCTTTCTTTGCTTGCAAATGAAGAAAAGCTCTTAACAAGTTTGGATTTTAAAATTCCAGAGTAAATTTTTCCCTTAAGTAATCCTTAGTCTTTGTTGACCGCCTTGGGATTATTTCCAACCAGGTTAGAGAAGCCAGGCCCCTCTTCCACATTTTGATATGACTAGAGCTCAAATGAACGCAGCAGGGTCGAGTCTCGTCCACAACCCAGACCTGGAAAGTTCCAAGTTATTTCTGAACTTCAAATATCAAATCACTTGTGAACTAGAAAAAAAAAAATCAAAGGGCTACCTCAACAATTATTCCAGGATAGCTCTTTTGATTTGGGGAAATGTGGGGGGGAGGGGTTGTTTGGTTTTTTGTTTTTTGTTTTGTTTTTTTTTTACTTTTTAATCCTGTTAATTTTTAAATATATATATGATACTATGAGAGAAATCCATTATGAACTTGATGATCCCATCCCTAAACTAGAATATATAACAATACATTGCCAATCTCATTTCACCCACCCACCCACTGATCTCCTCAACAAATTTCCCTCATTATTTTAAAGTGAATACCAGATATACAGTTTCACTCCAAAATAGTTCTATATAGTAAGTCTTCATCTAACATCATCAATAGGGTCTGTGACTTCAAGTGAAATGATGTATAAGGAAACCAATTTTGCCACAGACTAATTAATATAAGCAGTATTTAAGTTCCTATGGCATCTCATTAACATTATAATGAAACAACATTAAATAAAATTATATTATTTGAGGGCCTATAGCATATCTGTAAAATGTAATAAATCTTTTTGTAAACCAGTTCTCTGTTGATGAATATTTAATGTTTAGGTTGGTTCTACTTTTTCTTTTTTCCCCAGTTTTATTGACATATAATTGACCAAAAACAATCCCTTTTAATGTAACCAAAAGTTTTTTTATTTATTTTTATATATTTTATTAATTATGCTATTACAGTTGTCCTGTTATGCCCCTATCATTCCCCTCCATCCTGCACACCCCCTCCCACCCACATTACTCTTCTTTTGTTCATGTCCGTGTGTCATAAGTTCTTTAGCTTCTCCATTCTTTTTTGATTGTTTGTTTCTTTCTTCCTTCTGGTCCACTCCATTGATTTGAGTCCCAGTTTTCCTCCCATCACTATTGGTTCCCTGTGCATTTTTCTTCATTTCACTTATTGTAGCCTTCATTTGTTCATCTAATTTGCAACCAAAATCAACCAATTCTGTGAGCATCCTGATCACCAGGGCTTTGAACTGTGGATCTGATAGGTTGGCTATGTCTTGGTTGCTTAGATGACTTGGCTCTGGGGCTTTGATCTGTTCTCCCATTTGAGCCATTTTGGGGTTTTGTTTTGTTGTGTTTTGTTTTGTTTTGTTTTGGTCTGGTCGTGGCTGTTACATAGTGAGGGGCGGAGCCTTAGGTGTTCCCAGGGCAGGGCAGCCAAGTCACTGGGTAGTGAGGCTGTATGTGGGGGTGGGGTCCGAGAGGGAACAATGACACTTGCTCTGCACTCTCGTATTCCAGTCCCTTCCGCCACTTTCCCCAAGCTAATTGGGCCCTTGTGGTGCTGATTTCTGTGTGGGTGGGCTTGTGTAGGTTCTAGGACTCTGTGAGTCTCTCCAACAAACTCTCCTGTGAGGCTGGGAGTCTCTCCCGGCCCTTCATCCCCCACAAGTGTTTTCAATCGGTGCTTTTAGGCTTTATTTCCCAGTGCTGGGGCCCTGGTTTGCGAGGTCTGTCTCGCTGCCCGTTTTGCCTGGTTTATCTGCACGAGAATGTGGGACCACAGTCAGCCACCTTGTGCACCTCGCTTGGTCTGCTCCTTGCCTTCCCACACCCGGTAACTGCTGCCTGCGCACCTGGAGTGTGCCAACTGCCAGCGGCGCATCTTGGACCACTAGCCACTGCTTTTTCCTGCCACGATCTCTCTCTGCCGGCCACTGACTCTGCCCCTCTTACTAGTCTGGGTGAATCGTTGTTGGACTTCCATACAATTCAATTTTCTATTTGTTCTGCTTGGTTTTTCTGTTTCTAAATTTTTGTTGTCCTTAATTTTGGTTGTGAGAGGAGGTACAGTGTGTACACTTATGCCTCCATCTTGGCCAGAAGTCCAAAAGTTTATTTTAAAACACCTGAGGAATGTAGACTGGTACAGCCACTATGAAAAACACTCTGGAGGTTTCTCAAAAAATTAGTAATAGAGTTATCATATGACCCAGCAATCCCTCCCCTGGGTATCTACCTGTAAAAAACTCAAAAACATGTATTCACAAAGATATATGCATCCCTATGACCACTGCAACATTATTCATGGTGGACAAAACATGGAAACAACCAAAGTGTCCTTCAATAGATGATTGGATAAAGAACACATGGTACATATATACAATGAGATACTATTCAGCCATAAGAAAAGATAAAATTCTGCCATTTGCAACAACATAGATGGACCTTGAGAATATTATGCTATGCAAATTAGTGAGAAAAACCTAAGAACCATATGATTTCACTCATCTGTGGGATATAAAACTGAAACTCATGGACACAGACAACGATGGTGGTACCAGAGGGAAGGCACTGTGGGGTGGTGGGGAGTGGAGGTGGCAAATATAAGGTAAAGGAATATGGTTTGACTTTGGGTAATGGCACACAGTGCAATATACAGATATATAAAGTGTATCATTGAAATGTACACTTGAAACCTAAATGATTCTATTAACCAATGTCACACCAATATATTTAATAAAATAAAATAAAAATTTAGAGGAATTCTAGTCAAGGTGATGACACAGGTAAACATGGCTCACCTCCTCACACAACCATGCCAAAATTACAACAAAAGTATAAAACAGTCATTACTCAGAACCATCAGAAATCAAGTTGAATGCAAATCTGATAACTACTGAATTAAAGAAACCATGTCCATACAGACTGGTAGGAGGGGTGGAGATGTGGAACAGGCTGGTCCCTCTTCCATGTGTGGTGGATAAAATTCAGGAGGGATATCCTGGGAGCAAGGAGTCCCAGCCCAACACCAAGCCCCTCAGACCAGGGTTCCAGTGCCAGGAAGAAAGTCCTCATAACTTCTGTCTGCAAAAACCAGCGGGAATTGAGTCTACAAAAGAAACTTTTGCAGTTTCAAGCAGTTCCCCTTAAAGAACTCACACATGGACTTACTCAGACTCACTCTGTCTGAGCTCCAGCACCAAGGTAGCAGCTTGAAAGGCACCAGTAGCATAGAGGGAGGAACTGAAGTGGCTGGCATCAAGGCAAGAGCTGAGAGATAGCATTCTCCCAGACAGAAAGGCAGGCAGAGCCACAAAGCTGGCAGGTAGGTGCCATATCTGAGACTCCATCAACCTGGCTAACACTGTTTGCCTCACCCTGGAGATCCCCAGAGGCTCTGTCCCACCTAACTTAAGGCTCTTAACAGTGGCTTTTCCATATGAATGGGTGGTCTTGGCTTCACAACTTCCTAAATCCTTTCAAACAAGCAATAGCTGGCCTCAGTGAGCCCTCAGCCCTTGTACCTCTTGTTAAATGGCCCCAGGCACAGCTCCAGTAGCAGGCAGCCTAGATTCACAGCTTGGCTTGTCTGGGAGTCTCCAAGCCCAGCACAAGTGGCAGCCATCTCAGATTGGTCTATGGCTCAGTGATGGTGGCCCTGGGTAAAATACAAGTGGGGGTTGACCTTGGCCTGCACCACCCAGGAAACCCCAGGGCCTGCGCACCCAGTGAACAGCTACAAACCACATATCAAAACACCACCACACTGCCCCTACACAGCTAACCCTCCATGGAGGGCAGAGGTTGGTGGTCAGTGGTCACAGCCAGTCCTTGTAGCTGACTGGCCTAGGTAAATCCCTCCCATTGATCTACAGCAACCAAGGCTCAACTACAAGAGAAGGGTGTACTCAGCCCACAAGAAAGATACACCTTGGGTACCCAGCTTGGGTGATAGGGGAGGCTGTGCCACTGGACCCTACAGGACACAACTACAGTGGGCCACGAATACCAAGACCCCAGTGCTTCTGAATATCACCATGAACTCAAACAAAAAAACCTTGAAATGACTATTCTGAGAGAAAGACACAAAGCAATGAAGCATAAGTTGCTCAAGTTACAAAAGGCCACTGAATCTATAAATGCAACAACTAGCCTCGTGCCAGCTATGCCTGCTTCAGTTTCCCTGGGTGATAATATCGAGCACAATGCTTCTGAATATGAACATCAACTCGAACAGCAAAACCTCAAAATGAAGATTCTGAGGGAAGAAATGTAGCAATGAAGCATAAGTCGCTCAAGCTACAGAAAGCCACTGAATGTCTGAATGTGGCAGCTGGCCTCCTACCAGCAACATCATCAACATCACTGGGTGAAAACATCGACCTCATTGCTTCTGAATATGAACATGAACTTGAACAGAAAAATCTCGAAGTGAAGATTCAGAGAGGCAGAAATGTAGCAATGAAGCACAAGTTGCTCAAGCTACAGAAAGCCACTCACGGTCTAAATGTGGCAGCTGACCCCGTACCAACTACACCTGCTTCAGCTTCCCTGGCTGAAAATACTGACCACAAAGCTTCTGAATATAAAAGTCAACTTGAACAACAAAACCTCGAAATGCAGATTCTGAGAGCAGAAATGTAGCAATGAAGCACAAGTTGCTGAAGCTACTGAAAGACACTCAATGTCTGAATGCGGCAGCTGGCCTCCTACCAGCAATGTCATCAGCACCACTGGGTGAAAACATTGGCCCCAATGGTTCTGAACATGAACAAGAACTTGAACAGAAAAACCTGGAAGTGAAGATTCTGAGAGGAAGAAATGTAGCAATGAAGCATAAGTAGCTCAACCTACAGAAAGCCACTCAATGTCTAAATGTGACACCGGCTTAAACTTCCCTGGCTGAAAGTATCGACCACAAAGCTTCTGAATATAAAAATCTACTTGAACAGCAAAACCTAAAAATGAAGATTCTGAAAGGAAGAAATGTAGCAGTAAAGCACAAGCTGCTGAAGCTACCAAAAGCCACTCAATGTCTGAATGAGGCAGCTGGCCTCCTACCAGCAACGTCATCAACATCACTGGGTGAAAACATTGACTCCAATGTTTCTGAATATAAATATCAACTCATAGAGAAAAACCTCAAAATGAAGGTTCTGAGAGAGAGACACGCAGCAATGAAGCGTAAGGTGCTCAAGCTACAGAAGGCCACTGAATCTATAAACGCAACAGCTGGCCTCGTACCAGCTATGCCTGCTTCTACTTCTCTGGGTGATAATATCGACCCCAATGCTTTTGATTACCATCAACTTGAACTGAAAAACATCAGTCATCATGCTTCTTCCATTCATCAGCACCTACCAGAATAGAATGACCTGGTGGATTTGGTCAAAAGTATTTTCAACATATTCTGAGATCAGTATAGCACGTCATGCATAAGAATTTTTTTCAGAACTCTTTTTAAGAACAGAATGTCACCCTTTTCAACTGGAAACACTCTACTTGTGATATGAAACACCTTGAATTACCAGGAAAGTCTAAAGTAGATAAAAATGATCCATCAAATCTTGAATGTGCCCAGGGATCCACACCCTAAAAATTAGATATGAGTCCCAGTTCCACAGCTCTGTCTTTTTTCCACCCACCCAGACCTGCAGCTGGTGGCTCTGGGCATCTTCCCTAAATGTTATTATTAATGGTTTGCCCACATCCACTCTTCTGCTACAGTCACCTGACAGCTGTGCTGAAGTTGTTCTCAGTGACTTTCAAGAGTGAAATAGATGATTCTTGAGTCAGCATGACAGCACTTTGAAGCAGTGTCCTTTAGGAAAAAGGCA
>PVKU01015792.1:0-16819 GCA_004027475.1 Anoura caudifer | reverse complement strand
CAACCAGAACAGGAACAGAATCATAGATATGGAGATCATTGGAGGGTTTTTAGCAGGGAGGGGGAGAGGCAAATGAGGGAAAAGGTACAGGGAATAAGAAACATATATTGGCAGGTACAAAATAGACAGGGAGATGTTAATAATAGTATAGGAATTGTGAAGCCAAAGAGCTGATATGCACAACCCATGGACATGAACTAAGGGGTTATGCTGGAAGAAATGGGGGTACTGGGCAGATGGGGGAAAGGAGGAAAATTGGGACAACTATAATAGCATAATCAATAAAATATATTTAAAAATTATTTTGCTGTCTGGCCAAGATGGAGGCGTAGGTGGACTCACTGTGCCTCCTCTCAAAACCAAGAATAAGGACAACAAAAATATAGAACCAAAAAACCCCAACCCAGAACAGATAGAAAATTGAATTGTATGGAAGTTGGACAACAATTCACCCAGACGGGTAAGAGGTGCGGAGTCAGCGGCTGGCAGAGAGGGGTCGCAGCAGGAAAAAGCAGTTGTTGGTGGTTCGGGCGCAGAGTCAGCGGTTGGCACACCCCAGGTGCACAGGCGGCAGTTGCCGAACACCAGGAGGCAACGAGCAGACCAAGTGGGGTGGGCGCACAAGGCGGCTGACCACTGACATACATTCACGTGCAGATAAACCAGGTGAAAATGGGCAGCAAGACAGACTGCGTGACACAGGGCCCCAGTGCCGGGAAGTGAAGCCTGGAGGCACCGATTGAAAACACTTGTGGGGGCTGAGGTGCTGGGAGGGAGTCCCAGCCTCACAGGAGAGTTCGTTGGGGAGACTCATGGGGTCCTGGAGCATGCGCAGGCCCACCCACGTGGATGTCAGCACCAGAAGGGCCCAATTTGCTTGGGGAAAGCGGCTGAAGGGCGTGGAATCCGACAGAGAGTGGAGCAAGTGGAGCAAGCACCATTGTTCCCTCTCAGACTTCGCCCCCACATCCAGCATCACAACCCAGCAACTGGGTTGCCCCGCCCAGGTGAACACCTAAGGCTCTGCCCCTCACTACATAAGAGCCGCAACCAGACCAAAAAAAAACAAAAAACAAAAACAAAAACAAAAAACCATAACCAGCCCTGGCTAGTGTAGCTCAGTGGATTGAGTGTGGGCTGTGAACCAAAGGGTCGCGGTTCGATTCCTAGTCAGGGCACATGCCTGGGTTGCAGGCCAGGTCCCCAGTGGGGGCCATGTGAGAGGCAACGGCACATTGATGTTTCTCTCTTTCTCTTCTTCTCTTTCCCTCTCTCTAAAAATAAAGAAATAAAATATTTAAAAAAAACCCGTAACCAAAAATGGCTCAAATGGGAGAATAGATCAAAGCCCCAAAGCTAATTCATTTAAGTGACCAAGAGATAGCCAACCTATTAGATGCACAGCTCAAAGCACTGGTAGCTAACCTATCAGATGCACAGTTCAAATCACTGGTGGTTAGGAAGCTCACAGAATTGGTTGATTTTGGTTGAACAAATGAAGGCTACAATAAGTGAAATGAAGAAAAATGCACAGGGAACCAATAGTGATGGGAGGAAAACTGGGACTCAAATCAATGGAGTGGACCAGAAGGAAGAAAGAAACATCCAATCAGAAAAGAATGAAGAAACAAGAATTCAAAAAAATGAGGAGAGGCTTAGGAACCTCCAGGACAGCTTTAAACGTCCCAACATCCGAATTATAGGGGTACCAGAAGGGGAAGAGGAAGAGCAACAAGTGGAAAACTTACTTGAACAAATAATAAAGAACCTTCCCAATCTGGCAAAGGAAATAGACTACCAGGAAGTCCAGGAAGCTCAGAGAGTCCCAAAGAAGGTGGACCCAGGAGGAACACACCAAGGCACATCATAATTGCATTAGCCAAGATTCAGATGAAGGAGAGAATTCTAGAAGCAGCAAGGGATAAGGGCATAGTCACCTACAAAGGAGTTCCCATCAGACTGTCAGTGGATTTCTCAAAAGAGACCTTGCAGGCAAGAAGGGACTGGAAAGAAGTATTCCAAGTCATGAAAGTCAAGGACCTACATCCAAGATTGCTTTATCCAGTGGAACTGTCATTGAGAATGGAAGGGAAGATAAACTGCTTCTCAGATAAGGTCAAGTGAAAGGAGTTCATCATCACCAAGTCATTATATGAAATGTTAAAGGGACTTATCTAAGAAAAAGAAGATAAAAAATATGAACAGTAAAATGACAGCAAACTCACAGTTATTAACAACCACACCTAAAACAAAAGCAAAAGCAAACTAAGCAAACATTTAGAACAGGAACAGGACCACAGAAATGGAGATCACATGGAGGGTTAGCAACAGGGGAGTGGGAGGAGGAGAGAGGGGGAAAAGGTACAGAGAATAAGTAGCATAGACAGTGGGTAGAAAATAGACAGGGGGGGGCAAGGATAGTGTGGGAAATGTAGAAGCTAAAGAACTTATGACACATGGACATGAACTAAAGGGGGGAATGTGGGTGGGAGGGGGTGTGCAGGGTGGAGGAGAATGATGGAGAAATGGGACAACTATAATAGCATAATCAATAAAATATAGTTAAAATATTTTTTTTGCTATGCTTTTCTTCTTTTTCCAGTACTTTCTTTAGTTTTTCATTTCTGTTACAATTTTTAATTTCAAAGGCTCATTTTTGTTCTCCATGGTATACCTTTTTAATAATATCTTATTGTTGCTTTATGATTACAATATCTTTTTTATGACTGTGCATTATTAGTTGGTATTCTATCTGTTGCAAGGATGAAATTTTTTTTTTACTTGTTTTTATTCAGTGAGTTATGATCTGCACTTTTGTTTTAGGTTATATAGCCTTATGAAATAAACTAGGGAGTCTGTCTATTCTCCTGTTGACCTTGTGTAATAATAGAATTACATCTTTATTGAATGATTGGAATGAATATGTTCATGATTTTTCTTTTGAAAAACACCTGGATCTGATGCTGTCCTTGAGGAGTTTTTTTCTAAAAACCAAACAACAAAAAAAATCCTACTGATTTAATTTTTTAATGATTATAGTACCATTCATCCTCTGTTTCTTTTTTGGTAAAATTTGATAGTTAATATTTTTAAAATTATTAATTTTACCTGCTTTAAAACTTGCTAACATAGTCATTTATAGTAACTTTCTGTCTTTTAATCCATGATCCCCATTGAGTCTACAGTTTTTTTTCATTCCTGATACTGTTTTGTTTTTTTTTTTTCTTTCTTTTCTCCCTACCCTGCTTGTCAATTTGAAAGTCTTTTCAAAAGATCAACTTTTGACTTTATTGGTCTTCTCCATTGTAACTTTGTTTTCTATTTCTGCTAAGATAAATCTATAGTTCTATATCTGTGTGTATATATCCATATCTATATTTCTCCCCTTTTTTGTTTTCATTAGGTTTATTATTACCTTTTTCTAACTTTTTAAATGGATGCTTTGTGATTTAATTTTTAGCCGTTCTTTTGGGATTTGAGAAAAACCTTGAAGCAAGTGAAGGATTGATCCAGGTGGATGTCTGAGGGGAAAGTATTCCAGGAAAAGGGGAAGCCCTGGGGCAGGAGTGTCCTTCGTGGGCTTGAGAGGAAAGTGAGGCCAGTTCAGTGAAAATATTTTTCATGGTAGAAATGTGTAAAATTGCTGCCTCCCTCCTTTCATTTGTCAGTTCCTACGCTGAGATGTCTATTGTACGCAACAGCTGTAGTTAGGAGAGAGAATGCCGTCTCAGCCACTCATTCATTTATGATCTTAGGCTTTTTCACTTCCTTCATCCTCAGTTTTTCTATTCATAATTGGTTGTAGTCAGGATTAAATAAGGCAAATATGACTGTACCCTCACAGCAAGTGCAGAGTAAATGGTTGTTAAATATTTTCAATTTGCCGTATTTACTAAAGTGATTTCTTTCCACTTTAGTGCATTCTCCGGCGCTTTGGGCATCTTGCCGTCCTCTGCTGCTGTTGCCAGTCTCAGACACCGTAATTGCTGTGATCAGTTGTATCAGTGGCCTCTGGAGGCTCACATTTTCTTTCTTTGCTCTTGTTTCACTGAGTGGACTCTCCCTGAGCTGGAAATGTAATTGTCTCTCATCGTGTGCTGTTGAACACAGCGGCGATGGTTTGTCCTCACAGCTCCTGGTCTCCCATGTGGTGGTGCCGTCCCACTGAGGGCACCGACCTCCATGCACTTGACCAGGGCGGTTCCTGCTTGAGTGGCGGTGCCCGCTGCAGAATCACTCCGTCCTCCTGCCTGGACTGGAGCGGGGGCTTGCCTTTGTTGCTGAGCCCTTTCCTGTTCCTGAAATGGTTCTGTCATGCTTTCTTCTGTTAGCCACCGTTTCTACTTACTGCCATCCCAGTTTTGCCCTTAAACCTGAGGTCAGCAACGTTTTTCGTTGATTTGCAGGCCTGCACTCAACCTCTGAGCCACACCAGCCAGGGCAGCACCGTTCTTCTGTAAAGGGCCAGATGGTGACTATTTTATACCTTGCGGGTGGTGCGAGGTGTCTTTTCATTCGCCCCCGAACCCTTTAAAAATATGAAAGCCATTTTTGATTTAAGTTAGTAAATGTTCTTCCTATGAATTTTACATTGTTTTCTGGTGCCTTAATTTTAAAGTTGTGAAATAGAGCATATATTCAAGTGTATAGAAACGTACAGATTTGGAGTCGTGAGCGAGCGAGCACGGGGCTGTTAGGAAGGAAGCAGGAGCGGAGCAGTGCCTAAATCAGAGGAACCGGTTTCCTCGAGCTCTTCTGGCCGCAATTCTGACAGTGAAGTTGACAAAAATTTAAAGAGGAAAAAGCAAGTTACTTCAGAAAAACCTGTAAAGAAGCAGGAGACTGGTGAAACTTCAAGAGCCCTGTCATCTTCCAAGCAGAGCAGCAGCAGCAGAGATGATACCATGTTTCAGGCTGGAAAAATGAGGTATGTCAGTGTTCAGGACTTCAAAGGAAAAGTCCTTACTGATATTGCAGAACATTGGCTGGATCCAGAAGGTGAAATGAAACGAGGAAGAAAAGTTACTTCTTTCAATCCTAAGCCGGGGAGCCTGCTGAAGGAACAGATTTCTGACATCGATGATGCAGTGAGAAAACTGTAAAATCAGAGCCCTATAAAACTTGTAGCTGGACTAGTTGTTTTAATCTGTCTTTTTACGTTGGCTTTTGTTTTCTAAATGATTTCCCCCCAAGCTATTGTATATTTGGATTGCAGAACAATTTGCAAGAATATTTTTTTAAATGTGCATTATTAAGAGCAATCTGAATGAAGCTCATTGTCAACTTCATTGAGGAGGATCGCTTTGTGCCCACCACCTAGTGTAAAATAAAATCAAGTAATACAGTCTCAAAAAAAAAAAAAGTGCACGTTTGGTTTAATGCACAAAATTGAAAGAAACTTTTGTGAGTCCTGTCTCCCAAGCCAGAAGTAGAATGTTATCAATGCTTCAGAGCTGGCCCCCCACCCCTCCGTGTCCCTCCCCAACTGCATCCCGTGGAGCCTGCCTTTGTTTTCTTTATGGTTGTACCGCATGTGGTAAGTCTCATAATAATGTATTCTTTGGCTTTTGATTGATTTTGAAATTTTTATACCTGGGGTTATACTACATGTACTTTCTTTTGTTCAGCGTTATGTTTTGGGAATGCATTCATGTTAATACACATGACAGTTTCGCTGCTTAATGAACTTAGTTGTTTGACTCTGCCACATCCTTTTATAGTCTGTCTTACTGTCGGTGGACATTGGGATCGTTTCTGGTATTCGTTCTCGTGAATGATGCTGCTGTGAACGTTCTTACTCATGTCTGCTGATGCACATGGGATAGATTTTCCTAGTAGTGAAATTCTGGGGCTTGCGCACCTGTAGCTCTCTGTGGTAGTGCCTGTTTTCCCAAGTGGTTGTATCAGTGAGCTCTCTCCCCGCAAGCAGAGGAAGCGAATTTCCTTTGCTCCCCATCCTTGCCAACACGTGGCCTTGTCCTTATTCTCAGGTTTTGCTCCTTCAGTGAATGTGATAGTATCTCTCTTATTGTGGTTTTAATTGCATTTTTCTGATTATTGAACAATTGAACATCTTTTCACATATATTCTTTCTATAAGCTTCTTTTAGTCTTGTTTATTTCTGTTTTCCATTTATGGCTTTGCCTAGCTCTTACCCATTGAGTTATATCAATATACCTTTTTAGAATAGATTTTTATATATTATAGATACTGATTATTCATTCATTATTGGGCTAATACTTATTTTTTTTTGTTTGTAGTTGTCTTTTGTTCTCTTTATGGGACATTCTTCATTTCAAAGTTAAAATTATAGGTCTTTTGTGTTTGACCCTCTATGTCTTTAGTAATTTTGTCTTTCAAATATAGGTCTTTATAAAATTCACCAGGGATTAAGGAAATCTTCAAACATATAGAAAAGGAGAAAAAAATAAAGCATAAACCCTTCCCACATATCCATCACTTAACTTCAAAAAGTCCAGTTTTGTTCCATCTATTTTTACCTCTCCATGTATTTGAAGGAAGTATTTTAAAGAAAAATCTCAGTATCATATCATTTCTACTGTAACTATGTCAGTTTTATTTATGTTTTATCGGGTTGATGTGTGACTACAGAGAGAGGCATGTTAAAATCTGTGGCGGATTTGGCTATTTCTTGTTATGGTTTTATCAGTTTTTGCTTTGTATGTTTCAAGGCTATCTTAAAATATTTGGAATTATTATAATTTCCTGGTGAATGGGATTTTTTATTATTATAAAGAGACCTTTTTTCTTCCTCTTAACTGGTCTCATCTTGTATTAGAGAGAGCCATACCAAGCTTCTTCCTTTCCAGGTGTAGTCTCTCACTGTGCTTTTATTTTCAAATTTTTGTATCATTAATTTTTTTTTCTATTTGTTGTATCGTGGTAAAATACACAGAACATAAAATTCACTATCTTAACTGTTTTTAAGTGTGTGGTTCAGTGCTATTAAGTGCATTCATAATGTCATGGCACCACACCACTATCCACCTCCAAAACTCTTCTCCTCTTACGAAACTGAAACTCTACCTATTAAAAAATAACCCACTGTTCTCCCCTTCCCCCAGCTCACGGCAACTGCACATATCATTACATTTTCACATGTATCTTATACGCAGCACATACCTGGCTTTTGTATGTTTACCCAGTCTGGCTTTTGTATTTTTATCTAGCCTATCTTGTTCTTTTAGCTGGAAAATCAGTTTACATAAATATAGTATAAGTACTGGTATATTTTGATTTTTTCCTATCTTATTTTGTAATTTGGTCTTGCCTTGCCTTTGTTTCTTTCTTTCTTTCTTTTTTTTTTTTTTTTGCCCTCTTTTGGATTTTTTTCTCTGCTAGTTTCATGTTATGGGTGCTCCTGCTTTTAGTGGTAACCTTAGTAGTTTTAACATGCATATTCAACTTATCACAGTCCAAAGTTCATCAGTATCTCTGTTCTTAACGCTTTCCTTTCAGTTCAGCCCAGTTTTGCCTGCTATTATTGTGATGTATTTTAATTTCCTGTTTGAAAACATTCAACCACGCAGACACTGTTGTTGTTGTCTTATGTGGTCAGTATTCCATTAACATTACCTACATATTTATACTTTTTTTCTTCATTTGTGTTTGCACTTTAGCTTTTGTTCTGGGATCATTTTCTTGCCGCCTTCAGAATTTCTTTTACTGACAGCAGGTGGCAAACTCTCTAAGTTTTTCCTTCTTCCAAATTACTTTTATTTTACCCTCATTCACAAAAGATATTTCTCTTTGTATAGAATTCTGTTCCATCTCAGAACATATTATTTCAGTTTTTTGGGTATAAATAAACATCTGCTTTCAGTATTGCTTTTGAAGATATTTCTCCCTTTTATTCTTGCTTCTTTGAAGATAATCTTTCTCTTCTTTCTGGCTGCCTTTGAAATATTCTTTTTTGTTGTTATAAAATATCATTGTGATATTTCAGTGTCTAGATTCCTTTTTAATAATCCTGTTAGGAATTTATTAGGCTTTTTGGATACTCAGATGATCTTTTTTAGTTTTATAAAGTTTGATGAGAAATTGTTGAGCCATTGGCTTGGTCCTTTAACTCCTGGAACTCGGTTCAGATTTCCATTAGGTCTTGTGACGCTGTCGCCTGCGTCCCTTACTTGCCCCTGTATTCCGTCTCCGACTCTGCTGTGGTCTGGGTCATTACCCCTGACCTCTCTTCCGGTTTACTTCATTCACCCATTCACCTTTAGGTTATGTAATCAGCTGTTAAATCTGACCACTGAGTATTTTTATTTCTGCTGATACATTACTGAGTGTAAGTTCTGTTTGGGTCTTTTTAAATCGCTTGCTCTGCTTGTTGTGTTTTAATTCCTTCTCGCTGTGATTATGTGAGGAAATGTGTGTGAGCCACATGTTTTCCTCAGACTGTATCTTAGAAAATGTTTGAGGTCTAGGATGGTACAGTTGGGGTTCTCCAGAGGAGACTGCATTTGCTCTGTCAGTTGCCTAGGGCCCCTTGTATTCCTGGACTCTCAAAATAAATTCTGGGTTTGAGGTTTTCTGGAACACCCAAATAGTATTTTAAGCTGTAATTACCCATGTGAGGGCTGGCTTGTGGTTTTGAATTCTCAGGGGAGATGTTTTTCTTCCCTCTCTTCAGTGCCTTGGCTCAGGGCAGCGCTTTTTTCCTCCTTTAAACAGTCCCCTTGGAATATGGGAACTCATTTCTAGTTTACCCTCATGCAGTGGGTTGTAGCTTTTTGAGGTGCAAGCTTTTCTGGGGTCTTCAGACTCCCCACCATAGGTAGGTCAGTCTTGTTCATCTCCTGTTCCCAGAGGCTACAAAGCCAAAAAGTCAGTCATTGAATTCACCCAGTGTGGCAAATACCTTAAAGCTGAAAATCAGCCATAGCAAAACTCACTTTCTCTGTTTCTGTCTTTATTTAACTTTTGTCCTGCTAAGCCTTGCCAACTTTTGAATGTATTTAAGAGAGTGTTTAAAAATGTTTTACCCAGTATTTTTTATTGTTTTTAGCAGGAGAGTTAGTCTAGGCTCCTTGTCCACCGTGTGGCTGAAAAGCAGTCTGCATTTTTTAAGTGTCATATTCCCAGCTCGTGGGGAGGGGTCTGCCTCAGACTCCCGGGGCCTTGTCTGTGACACAGTCTCAGGGGTCGAGGACACTCGGTTGTGTGGGTGTGCAACTTTTGAGGCCTTCCATTTGACCTGTTTTGTATCTATTATTTTTTTAGTTGTCTCAGGTATTTGGTGAGGCAGGTATACTATTGCTACTTCCTTTGTACAGACCAGTAAATGAAGACTTAGAGGAAGAATTGGGGCACAAATCTGGTAATTAGCTGGGCTGGGATTTAGGTTCCTGACTTTTGACTCATAATTCTGTGTCATCTCTCGATTATTATATCTTGGTATGGACATTCTAGAGAGAACTGGATTAATAATACCAGGATGAAATCATATCTACATTCTTACCTGAAAGAAATTGTTTGCGGAGCATTCGCTTTGTTTAAACTTATCAGTGGCCTAAAGCACGTGGACGTCTCTTCCAGAAAGAAGAAAAGAAAGACTTTCTCCTTGTGGTCGCAGTGCTGTGTGTGGAACACATTTGTTGTAAAATATAGGTGATTCTTGTCTTTTCCTACAGGTGTGTATGTAATATAGATTGCAGCGGATATAGTTTCAACCCTGTGTGTGCTTCTGATGGGAGTTCCTATAACAATCCCTGTTTTGTCCGAGAAGCATCTTGTATAAAGCAAGAGCAGATTGATATCAGGCATCTTGGTCATTGTACAGGTAAAATTTGTTCTACTTACCCAAAGTCCTTTCTTTAAAATTATATGTCTGTAATCTTATTTGTACATTTTTGTAGTGTTCTAAATTTGTAAGATGAGAAATCTTTGATGCTTTATTTTCTTTTATTAGATTTTAGAATTTCTTCATTCTATTACTATTTTAGATTTTTTCTCATCTATTTTCATCTTCTCAAGACACAAACCATTTGTTTTGGTTATTTATTTACTTATGAATCTGACCTTAACATTGATTTCTAGATGCAAGCATAGTTCTTAAAGGGTGTCTTAAATTTGTAATAATAATAGCTGTTTAAGAATTAGTCAACTTATTTTAATTATAGTAATGTTATAAATACTGGATATATATATGTTAAAGATTTTATTTATTTATTTTCAGAGAGGGGAAAGGAGGGAGAAAGAGAGGGAGCGAAACAGCAATGTGTGGCTGCCCCTCACGTGGCCCCCACTGGGGACCCGGCCTGCAACCCTGGCATGTGCCCTGACTGGGAATTGAACCAGCGACCCTTTGATTTGCAGCCCGCACTCAATCTACTGAGCTACACCAGCCAGGGCAATACTGGATATATTTCTTCATCTTTTTTTTTCTGGAGCATTCTAGTTTGTCTGCATGTTCTCTCCCTAGTTTTTGCCCCTACATGTTAGAACTGTTGGTATCAAGTTATAGAATGTAAGGAAAATTGTTACCTTCAGTTAAAAATTCTTTTTGCTCTTCTTGCTTTTTGTCATAGTTTAGAAGCCATGATCCCAACTGAGAATGCATCTTTATTTTCCATTCCTACTAGCAATATTCAGGCACTAAAGACAGAGGTTTTCAAGCCTTGTTTCCTCATCAGGATGCATGTGGGCTAGGGTAGTGGATTAGTTCCTAGTAACACGTGAGGTCCATGCACTGGCCTATGCACTAATATGGTACATTGTTCTTGCTTACTAGGTCTAATCACCTACCCCAACCCCTCCCTTTTTGGATTTATTAAATGGATATGTTTTTATCTGAGCTAAGGGGGAAAAGTTGTAAGCCAAAATGTGTACTTTGTAGCAGTAACAGGTTATTTGTGAAATACACAACTATTTGCAATACGTCTAGTCTAAGCTACCAAAAAATACCCAAGAAACTCATCTGAGGGTTTCTAGGTGGGGGTTGGGAGTGTGCCTGGTAGGGGAAACCGCTGGTTGATAAGTAGATAGTCCACTTAGCTTTGATCTTGAGAAAGTAGCATGGTTTGTTCTTCATTCATGGGGTGGTAGGTAGAGCCTAGGTTGAAAGAGGAGCTTAGAGAAAGAATATTTTTTCAGAGGAAATGGAGCATGATTGAATGGTACTACCTAGAATTTCAAATTCAGAGCAGCTGGCCAAGCTTAAGGGTTGTGTTAATTGAAATTTATGCAGATTTAGAATCCTTTGGAGTTGTTTGTCCTTAACTTTTTATTTTGGTCTCCTGTATAATGTTTCCATCCACCCTTAATTGCATCTTCCCTTCCTCCCCCACTGTGTACAGGGAAGCTTCCACCTGTGCTTCCCCACAGGTGAAGCATATTTATAGTCTTCCCAGTCTATATACTATGCACCAGTCAGGGGTCATTTTTATAGTGAAATTGTCTGATAACACAGCTGAGATTCCATATTTAGCTTATTTGATATGTTTCCAGGGAAACTGTGGTAGAAGGTACATCTTGAGACCATTGTTCTTTGGTGAAAGGATTAATCCTTTCTCCTTGGGTATTCATTATTTTAGTTTGCACAAAGAAGACTTTCTAAGGCAATGACATTTGAGGTGAAATCTAAATGAAACGGGACTGTTCATCACACAGAATGTGTGTGTATGTAGCAGGTGTTGAGGCCGGAGGTAGAAATGCACGTTAGATGTAGAGAATGGTGGAAAGTGTGAGCAGGATAGTGGGGAGAGCTGGGGAGGACCCCAAGCATTTGGAATATTCGGGAGTTTCACTGTATGACTTAAACCTCATATGTATCTTAATTTGAAAACTCTTTTCTCTTGTAGACACAGATGACACGAGTTTGATGGGAAAGAAAGATGATGGACTACAGTATCGACCAGATGTGAAAGGTAGTGAATCATGATTTTTTGAGTTTTGGCTAATTATTGAAATGTTGTCACTAGCTGTCCTTGGTAATTCTATTTCCATTATAACGACCTTTCCGACTTTGCTCTCTGTAGCAATATACATTATGCAGTGATTATTAATAATAATATTAACTGAAATATCTGAAGTGCTTCTCAATTTACAGAATATGCTTTTTTAAAAATGTTTTTTAAAATATTTTATTTATTTATTTTTAGAGAGATGAGAAAGAGAGGGAGAGAAACATCCATGTGTGAGAGATACATTGATCGGTTGCCTCTCGCATGCCCCCAAAAGGGCGCTTGGCCTGCAACCCAGGCATGTGCCCTGACTGGGAATCAAACTGGCAACCTTTTGGTTTGCAGGCTGGCGCTCAATCCACTGAGCCATACCAGCCAGGGCAGAATATGCTTTTTTAAAATTGAAATTTTTGTTGAGATAATTGTAGATTCACATGCAGTTGTAGGAAATTATATAGAAAGATCCCTCATATTTGCTTTTTACATCCTATTTCCTTCTGTAGAACCTGCTGTAAACACTGGTCCTCTGTGCGCAGGCCTTTCATCCTTGCTCCCTGTGCCTGGACCTCTTCTTTGCCTTATTAGTATTCATCATTTCACGCTCAGCTTAAGTCATTTCCTTTTGGGAAGTATTCCTTGACTCTTAAATCTAGATTAGGTGTCTCTCTTCTATACTCCCCTGTCCAAGCACTTAACGTGCTCTAATTGTAATTGCCTTTTGTTTATTCAGCTGTGTCCCCCTCTAGGCTATGGGTTCAGTGAGGATAGGGGACTGAACATCATTCTTCACTTTTGTGTCCCTGACACATAGTAGAATGCCTGGCACACATGGAGGTGTTCCGTACTTGTCAAAGAATGGGTGAAGCTCAAAGCACTTGTAGGATTTATTTGTACAAAGTCTTCCATGTAGTAAAGGTCTGAGCAGAGACTGGGTTCCAGGTCCTGACCTCTTGTGTCCAGTGCTCTTTCACTTCTCGTTTTCAGACCCATTATTTCATTTGATTCTTACAGCTCCTCTTGGGAAAGGACCGATAGGAACACTGGGGCTGAATGAAGTTATGTCTAGGAACCACAGTAGGCCTAAGTCTGGGAGCTCCTAGACTGGGACTTATGTAACTGCTCTTCACCATGCATCTTCTAGTCATTTGTTTAGTTGTACTAATGGACAGTTTGTTTTAGATGTGTGATTGACCTTTGAAAACTACTTTATAATAAATGTGTAAAATGCGAATAGCGATAGTACCCGTCTCATAGAATTTCATAAAAACTAAACGAGATCATACATATTAGATGCTTAGAACGATACTCGTAAGTACTTAATAAATTGTGGCTGTTATTATCACTGAATCATTCTCTCACTTGAATCATACTGAACCTGAATCAGTTATATCCGATGAGCCCCTGAAGTATCACTTCCTTATGTCAATACAAAGTGCTGTATTTAAAATAGGAAATCTGAATTCCCACATGAGACATAATAGATCAGCCCAGCTCTATTTTTTATATTGGCAGTGCATGACTATAATAGGAGGGCTATATTTTAGTAGGTAGAAACTCACACTCTAGGCAATTTGGGCTGCCTAAAATACTTTTCTGCCTTTGATAAAATCACAGGGATAATTTAGTGCGTAGGCTACTTTTGAGATCCTGAAAAGTTCTGTACACATAAGAATTGATCTACAAGGTATAATTTATAATGTGCCTACTTTATACTGTTCATTTTACCAAACACTGTTGGTGGATAGAAAGACATCTAATACATGACATCTATCTTTAAAGAGCTTGTGACATAATAAGAAATGATTATAACCTATGTTTAACAAAATAGAAATTGGTTATTGTCATAAATGTAATGTGGTTAAAAAGTGCAATGGGGATTCAGAAAAGAAGAGATTACTGTTTGGTGGGGGATGGTGGGAATCTGAGAAATTCTGTGGAAGAGGTGGAATTTGAGCTGAGCATTGAAGGGTGGTTAGGATTTGAACAGAGGTCAGAAGGATACTTCAGGAGGATGGAAGCTCATGAAGTGTGGATGCAAATGCGATAGCATGTACTGGAGAATGGTAAGGCATCCTTTCTTCGTCTGGTTAGTAGGTGTCTTAAGAGGTAGAAGCAGAAGACAAGACTAGAAAGATAACTTGGGGCCATGTTATGTAGGGTCTTGAATATTATGTTACCCTAGGGAATTTAAACTTCATTTGTAGGCAGTGGGAAATGACTGACATATTTGAAAAAGACAAAGCTACAAAATTAAGCAATTGAACGAATGACAGCTAATACATTGGATTGAAGGTAAGGAGATCAGTTAGTAGACTTGAAAGGAAGTAACGTCTACTGAGATGAGGGATAGAGAATTCAAGCTCAGATAACTTGAATGATGGATTCTGCTTGTTGAACTAAGGGTGTTGGGAGAGGAAAGGTGTTTGGGGTAAGGTAAGGGAGGAATTGATTGTGGAGGTGATTAGTTTTATTTTAGAGTTTGAGTTGCTTATGGAATTCATCCAGGTGACTCTGTTCAGCATAAACTTACCAGTCAGTTGGATATAGAGGTCACAACTGAAGTCATGAGAATGGATGAGAGAGATTATAGGGCTGCGTTTCTAAAGCAGTGGCTATTTAAATTTAACTTAATTAAAATGAAATGAAGTGAAAGGTTTCATTTCTTCTTCATACTAGCACTCTTGGAAGTGTTGAATAGCCACATGGGACCAGTCACTACCATATTGGACAGCACAGATATTGATCATGTCTAGAGTTGTAGATAGTTCTATTGGACAACACTGTTGTTTAGAAATGAGAGGATGTTTAAGTTAGGATGAAGCAGAAGGAGGATCCAGTGGAAGAAACCAAGAATACAGTCATGTAGAAGCCAAAGGAAAGACAGCCATGTGGTTTAAAATGCTGCCTAAAGGTATTAGAGGATGAGCATTGCATTGGAAGACAAGGGGATCACTGGTAATCTTGGGCCAAGGAGTTTCTGTAGAGTTATGAAGGTGAAATCCGAATTATGAGTTCAGAAATGTTCTAGCAGTAAGGAGTAGTGTCAAAGGTAGCTCTGTTTTGTATTTTACTTCATTCGCTTATATTTTTTTGTTTTCACGGTATTTACTGGAGGCCTCCCGTAAATGTTATTGCCTTCAATATTCAACCAAGACTACGTAGGTAGGCAGGGACCTAGGGATGGAGCCTACAAAGTGAGAGCAGGAACACAGCATCAGCAAGCAGTTGGAAAAAGCGTAAGATAGCGCTCAGCAAGAACGCTTTGAAAGTTGGGCTCCCTGAGAAGAGTGCTGTGAAATGGGGCATTTGAATGTCCAGCACGGAGGCTGAGTTAGTGCTTTCCTTGGGCTGTTGGGAAACCATTGGTAACTATTGATATTGCAGTGTTAGAAACTTTGTCGTAGATGTTGGAGGCATGAAGGATGTGATGGTTGAGCATGAGGTATGGGGCAGATGGGTCTGTGACATTTTAAAGACTTGATTATAGAAAATTTCAAACCTATAAAAATAAAATAGTATAATGAACCCTGTGTACCCAGTACTCAACGTTCAGCAGTTAATCAGCATTATCATTCTTATTTTGCCTTTATACCCCCATGTACTTGGTTACCATTATTCTTATTTTATAGGTGTTTTCTGAGGTATAATTTACATACACTGAAGTGCACAAATGTTAGCTATCAATTTTGACAAGTGCATACACCTCATGTGCAGTACACCTTACCACAGTCTATAGTATTTCCATCTACCCAGGGAGTTCCTTTGTGCCGTATGACATTTTAATGAGGCCATTTTTTATCAGAGGATACTTTCATACAGCTTAAAATTTAACCATAACAGCTTTTCATTGCCAAGACATTTTTGCTTCTTTCCTGATCTTAACCTCACCCCAACTGTCACCCCACCATGACCTCTTTCTCTTTCTCTCAGTGGTCTCTATTCCTGCTAACCAGTGATTCCAGAGACACCGAAATATCCCACTGCTTGGTGACAGTTGTTTATATACTTTAATACAGCTTTTTAGATCTGCTGTTTTAAAAGTGGTCTTGAAAAATTTTGCCTCATCAAAAGGTAATGCTGAGTCCGTTGCTAAATCACTGAAGGAAGAGTAAGGGTGTGTGTTGGGCGTGTGGCAGGGAGTCATGATGAGGATAGTCGAATGGATGTGCAGGTAGGTGGCTCAGCTAAGAAAGGAAGGTTGTTGGGAGAGAGTGGAATGCTGATCGGGAGGTGACAGGTGGTGAGACAGCAGGGGAAGGTGGAAGGAAAGGTGTTGTGGGAAGTGATGTGATCTTGATGTATGAGGGAGAGGAAAGGAGTGCTTTCTAAGGGAACACCTGAGGAGGCGGATGAGTTTATTCACATTAGAAAAGGTGTTTCACTGGGCACAGTGGAAAGGCTAGAAAAGGAGGAGTTAGGGTTGATGTGGGAAACAGTGGATTTAGACATGAGAGAGTGGAAGATGTTGGAGGGTTAAGTAGGCGTTTTACCCAGGTGGAAAACACTTGACGGGGTCCACAAGGCCTGGGGTTAGGGAGGGATATATGGAGGGGTATGTTAGTGATGAAGCTTGGGGTGCAGGGTAGTATAGGGGAAGAAAGGGATTATATTGAATTTTTTAATTGGGGATTTGTGGAAATAATGAGCTCTAGACTTACTGATACAATGTTGATATAGTTTTTGTGGGGTCAGCAGTTGACCTTCAAAATGGGTATCTTGATTGTTAGTACAACGCTTCATGCCTTATTTGGGTTGTGCATGGATGGGCCAGGACAGAGAGCCAGTGAGACATGCCGTTGCACATAAGCCACCTGTCGCTGGGTTTTCTTACCACATCATCACTGAGAATCATGCTCACCTTTGTTTTTTTTTTTTTATTAAATTTTATTTTAATT
>PVKU01015791.1:0-16925 GCA_004027475.1 Anoura caudifer | reverse complement strand
AGAGAGGAGAGGGATAGGAATATCCAGGGAAAAGGGGAAGGGATTAGAGCAACAAGTATGAAAGACATATGGACAAAAGCTGGGGGGGGGTGGAAATGGAAGGGAGCTGGGGAGGGCTGGGGCGGAGGGACGGGATGGGAGTAGAAAACAGAAGACTGTATAAGAACAACAATTAAAATAAAATTTAATTAAAAAAATTACAAAACTGATAATAATAGAAAATTAAAAAAAAAACATACTAAAAAATTTCTGGACTTGACATAGGAAAGGTGGCAGTACTGACATAGGGTTTGTAAAAATTATTCTAATAAATCTAATTCTGTTGCACTGTAATGTGTAAGTTAGTTCTGGAATATCAGTTCTGTTTCACTAAACTTCCTTTTATTATGGTCAATGTCATTTAATAAAAAATACCATCTTCTTGTATCTTTATTGAAAATATCAAACATATTTTTCTTAAATTATCTTAATTTACTGAAATATATCATTATTAAAGAAAGTAATTTTATCAGCCTTTAAACAAACATAAATGAACTCAAGATTATGTAGAAAACCAGACTTATAAAGAAGATCCTTCACATTATTTTCATAATGCCTCAGAACTGATAGACCTTAGCTTTTATATCAAACTGGAAGGTGAGTGACAATACACAACATATAATAGAGTTACTAACATCATTGGGCCTGCACTCCAAATGAATCCTCATTTTTAAGTGATAGTACATAAAATATTCCAGTTACTTAATAAAATACTCTGATCACAGACTCAGTGGCAATCAGCCCAGATCATAATAAAGTATATCAAATGTGCTAAAAAGAGTTCCTCTCCACCAAACCAGCATTGTAAGAGACTGCTAAAGGGACTGCTTAAAGAAGAAGAAATACAGAGACAGAGGAACACAGGCACAAAGAGAAAAAATGACCATGAATAAATACCTATCAATAATAACCTTAAATGTAAATGGATTAAATGCTCTAATCAAAACAGGGTGGTTGAATGAACAAGAAAACATGACCCACATATATATGCTGTCTACAAGAGACACACCTCAGAACAAAAAGTGTACACAAGCTTAAAGTGAAGGAATGAAAAATGGTATTCCATGGAAATGGACATATGAAAAGAAGCTAGTGTAGTAATACTTATATCAGACAAAATAGATTTTAAAATGAAGGCCATAACAAGAGACAAAAAAGATGACTGCATAATACTTAAAGGAATAGTCCACCAAGAAGATATGTGCACCCAACATAAGAGCACCTAAATATATAAAGAAAATCTTGGACGACTTTAAGAAAGAGATTGACAGCAACTTAATCATTGTAGAGGATTTTAACATCCCACTGTCAACAATGGATAGATCTTCCAAACAAGAAATTAACAAGGATATTGCAGCATTAAACAACACTCTAGATCAAATGGACTTAACCGATATTTATAGAGCATTTCACCCGAAAGAAGCAATAAGACAAAAAGAGATAAAAGCCATCCAAATTAGAAAAGAGGAAGAAAAACTGTCATTTCTTGCAGATGACATGATAGTGTACATAGAAAACCCCATAGGCTTCACCAAGAAAATTACTGGACCTAATAAGAAACTTGACAAAGTAGCCAGATAAAAGTCAATTTTCAGAAATTGATGGCATTTTTATATATCAACAATGCAATGTCAGAAAGAGAAAGTAAGAAGAAATTTCATTTACTATAGCAACAAAATTAATGAAGTACCTAAGACAAAATCATAAACAACCTGTACTTGAAAAACTATAGAACGCTGAAAAAAGAAATTGAGGAAGATACAAATAAATGGAAACATATGCCATGGTCATGAATTGGAATAACTGACATCATTAAAATGTCCAGACTACCCAAAGTTATTTATAAAATCAATGCAATCCCTATGAAAATACCAATGACATATTTCATAAAGAACAAATATTTCAAAAATTTATATGGAGCCAAAAGGATCCCCAATAGCTTCAGCAATTTTGAGAAAGAACAAAATAGAAGGGATCACAGTACCTGATATCAAACTATATTATAAGGTGACTGTAATCAAAACAACCTGGTACTGACATAACAGACACATAGATTAACAGAAAGGAACAGAGAGCCCAGAAATAAACCCATGTCTCCATGGTCAATTAGTATTTGACAAAGGGGGCAGGAGCATAAAATGGAATAAAAATAGTCTCTTCAATAAATGGTATTGGGAGAACTGGACTGGTACATGCAAAAAAAAAAAATGAAACTAGATCACCAACTTATACCATATACCAGAATAAATTCAAAATAAATTCTTTATTCAGAATAAAATTATAATATCATAGAAGTCCTTGCAGGAAACATAGGCAGTAAAATTTCATATATCCTATGTAGCAATATTTTGCCAATATATCTCATAAGGCAAGGGAAATAAAGGAAAAAATAAACAAATGGGACTACATCAAATTAAAAATCTTCTGCACAGCTAAAGAAACCATCATCAAAATAAAAAGAGAACTAACTGTATGGGAAAACATGTTTGCCAGTGATGCATTGGAAAAGAATTCAATCTCCAAAATATATAAAGCACTCATACAACTCAACACAAAGAAGACAAACAATCCAATTGAAAAAAAAATAGACAAAGGACCTGAATAGACATTTCTCCAATGAGGACATACAGGTGGCCCACAAACATATGAAAAAATGCTCAACCTCACTAGCCATCAGAGATGAAAATTAAAACCTCAATGCGATATTACCTCACACCTGTCAGAATGGCTATCATTAATAAATCAAAAAACAACAAGTGCTGGCAAGGATGTGGAGAAAGGGGAACCCTAGTGCACTGTTGGTGGGAATACAGACTGGTGCAGCTACTGCAGAAAACAGTGTGGAGATACCTCAAAAAATTAAAAATGGAACTGCCTTTTAACCCAGCAATTCCACTGCTGGGAATATACCCTAAGAATCCTGAATCGCCAATTCAAAAGAACTTATGCACCTCTATGTTCATAGCAACACAATTTATAATAGCCAAGTATTGGAAACAGCCTAAATACCCACCTGCAGATGAATGGATTAAAAAAATGTGGTATATTTACACAATGGAATACTATATAACACTAAGAAAGAGGAAGGGATTCCTACCCTTTGTAATGGCATGAATGGAACTGAAGACTGTTATGCCAGACAGTGAAAGAAAATACCACATTATCTCACTTTTAAGAGGAACCTAATAAACAAAATAAACTAATGAGCAAAATAGAACCAGAGACATGGAAACAGGGAACAGACTGACAGCTGACAGAGGAATGGGGGAAGAGGGAATGTTGGAAAGAAGGGGAAGGGATTAGCCAAAGAACATGTATGAATGGCCCATGGACATGGACAATGGTGTGGAGATTGTGGGAGCTGGGAAGAGTGGCCTGGATGGAGGAGGGCAAAGGGGGAAAATTGGGACAACTGTAATAGAATAAACAAGAATAAAAACAGGTGGTGCAGACTAAAAATTTATTAGGATAAAGTTGTTCTTCAGATGCTTTCATTTTTTATTTTGGTAAGTGTTTTATGTTCATTTGAGAAATAAAAACTCTACCTTAGGTTGTTGGATGGTGTTTTTTTGTGTAAACCAGTTAGGTTAGGTCACTTATTGTGTTCAGATTTTCTATAGCCATTTTGGTTTTCCTAACTCTTTTTTCTTCCATTACTAAAAGGATGTTATAAAATATCCAACTGTTGATTTGTTGATTTCTCCTTCTAGTCCTATCAATTTCTCCTGTTTGTATCTATAATAATATTAAGGACATACAGGTATAGGTATTTTGTATTTTATTATTGAATTGCTGCTGTAATTATGAAATGTTGCATTTTATTACTCCTAATATTTACTGTGTTTCTAGTGCTTCAATTAATTCATTAATGAGTTAATCAGCTTGGGAGTCATTAACATGCAGTGGTATTTATGGCCATTTATATTGAAATGCACAGAGGAGTGAAAAAATGAAAGAAAACTGAACCTAGGGATATGAAAAAAAAAGGAGAGAAAAAATAAAATCAAATGGAATTATCAAAAGTGTTCAGTGAATATAAAGAATGACTTGGAATTTGTGATGTGTTCTAGAAATTAAGGAAAAGGAGTGTTTCTACAAAAAGAATTAATCAATTATATTCAATATTGTTGAGAGGTAGGACAAGATGGGCATGGTCAAGGACCTAGTAAATTTAGTGACATAAAATTTATTTATGAAATTGACTAGAGCTATTTCAGTGATATGAAGAGATAAAAGATATTCTCAAGAAAGTCAGAAGTGGGTAAGATTTATTTGGGGTGAGTAAGTGAAGAGAATGAATACTGGCAATCTTTTAAAAATTCTTGCTATCAGGATAAACAAGAGGAATCAAAAAAGCAAGATTGGTTTTCTGATAAAAATGTATTTGTTTTGTGCATATATAAAATAAAAAATACTACAAGAAGAATAAAATAGAAGTTAAAGAGCATAAATTAACAGCATCACAGAAAACTAATGTGAATTCTTGGAAGTTGGACAAAAAGAACCAATTCTGCAATGTTCTTTATGCTATCTGTGACAATGCTACAAAACCATTATTTTTGTCATCTCTTACCTTCATGTTAACTTAGAAATACCTTGAATATTATACAAAAAAATGTTTCAGTATTTTTCTTATTTTCTTTCTAATCTCAGAAAAAGAGCAGTAATTATTGCTCTTCATAACATTGTACTTATAGAAATATTTAGTATAATATTGTGTAACTTTCCTCAATAGTCCTTCTTCTTCCTTCTAAATGTGCATCTTTTGAATGTCACCTTGAAGAACACAGACAACCCACTAGTTTGGAAGAAAGCAATTATATGAATGGCTCATGCTAGGCAAGATCTGATTAAATGCTAGGTACTAGGCTTTAAAATTTATTTTTTATTTTTTATTGTTGTTCAAGTTCAGTTGACTCCATTTTCCCCCATTACTCCCCCTCCTCACCTGTTAATCAAATTATAGAGGTTTCAAGTGTACAATACTATAATATGTAGTCTGTGTATGCTTCTTATAAGACACCCAGAGACTTGATCTCATCATGCTAATGATTTCATAGTACACATTTTATTTTAATCTTAAGAAATTGTTGAGAAGATGTGGCGGGGGGGGGGGTTCCACCTGCAGAGCCCTTCTGGATGAGAATAAGTCTACCAAGACATGACCTGCTTAGGGAGGAGAGGTGGCCAATCTCTGAGAGAAGGGCCGTGAGCCTATTCCTCAGTGGGCTTTCATTGGGTTCCATTCACACAAGAATACAGGTAAAGCTCATCGATCATCATCAGGCAGTAATGACCAAACAATAGATAACATTCAAAGAACTATGAGGGCTTATTCTGAGCCAGCGTCAGTTAGCTAAAAGCCATAAAACTTTGGGAAACAGACTCATTTCATGCTTATTTTGATTCAGGGTCAGTTAGCTAAAAGCCATAAAATTTTGGGAAACAAACTCATTTCATGCTTATCAGAAAATTGAGGGCATTCTTAGCAAAGCAGGTTTCACAGGATTTTATGCATTCTTTCTTAGGCCTGATCACCCAGGGGAATGGCCCATTCCTGCCCAGGGCTGCACCACCCTCCAGCATTGTTTCAGGCTTAAGTCAGGCAAGGGAAGTAAAGCAGCCAAGAGATTAGGAGACCTCTTGCAGACAGAATGAGGAGTCAGGCTATGTCAAAGCTAAGGGGTGAGGGTCCATCACCCCCTTTTCCTATAACCCCCCAAATCCTTCTCTGAAGACCTCTTCAAGACCATGACTATCTTAGGTCATCCCTCCCTTGAGGAATCTTACCCGTCATTGGCTAACTAGTCATCCACCCGCGGCCAAGCAGGAGGAAGTAAAAGGGGGTAGAGGTGGTGCCCCTCACAGGAAGATAAGCTTTGTCTCCTTAGTAGCTTATGATCCCAAGGTCTTTTACTCAGCCTTAGCCATGGGGGGTGGGTTATGGCTTCTGAAACCAGGTGGGGCAGTTCCCAACAAGAAAACAAGACTTTTGAGAGTAATATGAATATATAGAGCATTTTCCCCAGTCATATCACAGTTATTAAACTGGAAATTCCATTCACAAATTAAAAACAGAGCAATTTGGGTCATCTGGCCTCAGATTATTAGTTTTACTAGGTTCAATATTCTGAATAATTGCTCCAGCTTTCCATTAGTATTTTTCTTTTTTGGAACTTGCTATTATTGAGACCTGAGTTATACAGAGACCCTGAAGGTAAAAAGCTCATGGGGAGAGTGATGTGCCAAAAAATAATGGGAATAGACTACTGATCCCACTCACTTGCCAAGATAAACTATTCTTGGAAAGTCTTCTCCCTAAGCATATAAGGAGAAGCATTCTTTGCCTTGAAGGTAAATGTCCTTTTCATATGTTATGGGATTTGATGTCCTCAGATCCTGAAAGGATCCTATGGCACAGTCTTATATCTGTTTGGTTTTCACCCCATAAACAACAGGATTCTTAGTGGGAGGTAGGAGCAGATAAATATTGGCCACAATGATGTGGCAAGATGGAGGGACTGTATGGCCCCAAAACAGTGGGAAAAGAAGGAGAAAAAGGCTGGGCTGTAGGAGGAAACAATGGCACAGATGTGGGCAGTGCAGGTGCTGAAGGCCTTCTGCCGAGCATCTGCTGAAGAGAGGCTACCGCTGCCTGGAGGATCATGGAGTAGGAGACTGTGATGCACAGGATTTCAAAACCTCCAATCAGGAGTGCAACTGTCAGACCATAGATGGTATTGGCCTTGATATTTCCACAAAATAATTTTGCTACAGACATGTGGTCACAGTAGGTATGGTATATTATATTACCTCTGCAGTAGGGAAGGCACTTGATGAGAAAAGTGCAGGGAATAATGAGCATCACCCCTCTGAGAAAGGTAGAGTCCAGCCTTTGCAATGATGGGATTTGTGAGGATAGTTGAGTAGTACAGAAGGTAGCAAATAGCCACATAGCAGTCCAAGGCCATGAGCATGAGCACCCCAGACTCCATCCCTGTGAAGGTGTGGACAAGGAACATCTGGACTAGACATCCATCAAAGCTGATTTCCTTGAAATGGAACCAGAATATACTAAGAACTTTAGGGATTGTACTATAGCATATGCAAAGATCAGTAAGAGAAAGCATGGCGAAAAAGTAGTACATGGCTTATGCAGGGAGTCCTTATAGCAGATGAGGTAGGAAAGTCCACAATTCTCTACCACAGCCACAACATACATGGAGCAGAATGGAAAGGAAATCCAGAGGTGCATGTTCTCCGGTCCTGGGAACCCATTAAGAATAAATGAGGCTACACTGTCGGCCAAGATGGAGGTGTAGGTGGACACACTGTGCCTCCTCTCATAACCAAGATTAAGGACAACAAAAATATAGAACAAAAAAAACCCCAACAGAACAGATAGAAAATTGAATTGTATGGAACTCCGACAATGATTCACCCAGACTGGTTAGAGGGGCAGAGTCAGCAGCCAGTGGAGAGGGGTCACAGCAGAAAAAGGTGGTGGCTGGTGGTCCCGGGCATGCAGGCAGTGGTTGGCACACCCCAGGCGCACAGATGACAGTTACCAAGAGTGGGGGGCAACTGGCAGATCAAACGAGGTGCACAAGGTGGCTGACCACGGTCACATGTTCATGTGCAGATAAACCAGGTGAAAACAGGTAGCAAGACAGACTGCACAATGCAGGGCCCCAGTGCCGGGAAATAAAGCCTAAAAGCACTGATTGAAAACATTTGCGGCAGTCAAGGTGCTGGGAAAGAATCCCAGCCTCACAGGAGAGTTTGTTAGAGAGACCCACAGGGACCTAGAACATACACAAGCCCATCCACATGGAAATCAGCACCAGAAGGGCTGATTTCCCCTTTCCAATTTGCTTGGGGAAAGTGGAGGAAGGGACTGGAATCCGAAAGAGAGTGGAGCAAGTGCCATTTTTCCCTCTTGGACCCTGCTCCCACATCCAGCATCACAACCCAGCCATTGGGTTGCCCCACCCTGGTGAGAACCTAAGGCTCCACCCCTCACTACATAACAGCTGTGACCAGACCAAAAAACAAAAAACAAAACCAAAACCAAAAATGGCTCAAGTGGGAGAACAGATCAAAGCCTCAGAGCTAATTCATCTAAGCAACCAAGAGATAGCCAACCTATCAGATGCACAGTTCAAAGTACTGGTGATCAGGATGCTCACAGAACTGGTTGATTTTGGTCGCAAATTAGATGAACAAATGAAGGCTACAATAAGTGAAATGAAGAAAAGTGCAAAGGGAACCAATAGTGATGGGAGGAAAACTGGGACTCAAATCAATGGAGTGAACCAGAAGGAAGAAAGAAACAATCAAACAGAAAAGAAGGAAGAAAGAAGAATTCAAAAAAAAAAAAAAATGAGGAGAAGCTTAGGAACCTCCAGGACATCTTTAAATGTCCCAACATCCAAATTATAGGGGTACCAGAAGGGGAAGAGAAAGAGCAACAAGTGGAAAACTTATTTGAACAAACAATAAAGGAGAGCTTCCCCAATCTGGCAAAGGAAATAGACTTCTAGGAAGTCCAGGAAGCTCAGAGAGTCCCAAAGAAGTTGGACCAAAGGAGGAACACACCAAGGCACATCATAATTACATTACTCAAGATTAAAATGAAGGAGAGAATTCTAGAAGCAGCAAGGGATAAGAGGACAGTCACCTACAAAGGAGTTCCCATCAATCAGACTGTCAGCTGATTTCTCAAAAGAGACCTTGCAGGCCAGAAGGGGCTGGAGAGAAGTATTCCAAGTCATGAAAGTCAAGGACCTACATCCAAGATTGCTCTATCCAGTGAAGCTTCCATTTAGAATGGAAGGGAAGATAAAGTGCTTCTCAGATAAGGTCAAGTTCAAGGAGTTCATCATCACCAAGCCCTTATTATATGAAATGTTAAAGGGACTTATCTAAGAAAAAGAAGATAAAAAATAAGATAGTAAAAAGATAGCAAACTCACAGATATTAACAACCACACCTAAAACAAAAGCAAAGTAAGCAAACATCTAGAACAGGAGCAGAACCACAGAAATGAAGATCACATGGAGGGTTAGCAAGAGGGGAGTGGGAGGAGGAGAGGGGGGAAGGTACAGAGAATAAGTAGCATAGACGGTGGGTAGAAAATAGGGGGAAGGCAAGGATAGTGTGGGAAAAGTAGAAGCTAAAGAACTTATGACACATGGACATGAATTAAAGGGGGGAATGTGGGTGGGAGGGGGTGTGCAGGGTGGAGGTGAATGATGGGGGAGAAATGGGACAACTGTAATAGCATAATCAACAAAACATAAAACAAAGAAACAAAAAAAGAAAAAACCTTTCCTGACTGTTAAAGAAAACATGCAAGGTAGGAAATTTACCCAGTATAGAAAACTAAACAGTCCCCCACCCAACTAACTGAATGAGTTTCAATCATTAGAATAAAAGTTCCTGTTTCCAAGAAAAAAAAAAAGAATAAATGAGGCTAGAGTCACATCTGTTTGATTCAGCATTAGCATGATCAAACCAATAGGATCATTAATCATCTTATAGAATTCATGGATCCTCCTAGATAGAAGTAAGAGAAGAAAACATCTTGGTTATTGTCACTGTCTTAATTTCTTTTGCCTCCCCCAAAATATTTGTATGTCAAAACAACTCACTTTTCTACTTCTAGGGAATATGCGCATCAACATTTTTTAAACCAAGTAGATTTTTTTCTGTATGTGTATATACATTTACTTATCAATGTAGAAAAGAAATACTTCTTAATGATTGTTGCCTAGTTTTTCATTTTTATTGAATTTATCGGTTAATAAAATCATATGGATTTCAGGTGCATAATTCTACAATACATCATCTTTATATATATTGTGGGTTTACCACTCCAAGTGAAGTCTCCTTCCATCACCATTTATAACCCTGTCCCTTCTTCTACCAGCCCCCCATCACCACTCCCCTGCCTCTGGCAATTACAATACTGTTGTCTCTGTCCCTGTCTTTCTTTTTCTTTTCTTTGCTTAATCCCTTCATTCTTCTCACTCAGTCCCTAACCTCCTCCCCTCTGACAGCTATCAGTCTGTTCTCTGTATCCATGAGTTTGTCTCCACTTTGTTAATCTATTTTGTTTTTGAAATTCTACCTATAAGTGAAATTATATGATACTTGTCTTTCTATGACTGACTTGCCCAGGTCTTTAGCTGACAAATGGTAACTATTTATAAAAGATGAAATCTTTGTTATTATTTTTCTGAAGCTATTTTAAGATATATTATGTAAATATAAAACTATATATATACATATATTCCAGTCAGAAAAATCAACACAAAAAATCATGAAACTTTAAATAAATTATACATTTTGAAAAAAAAGTAGTAATGTCTCTTACATTTGAGCAATAAGAGGCTGGATATGGAGCAAGACTGTGACACACTTTATGAGTCTCTGAATAGCAGGATTCTCCTAAGAAATGGTTAAGCTGAGGGACATATTTTGGCTACCTGTTGTTCAATATCATATTAAAAATTGCAAGAATAAGAATGCTTTGGCAATTCTTAAAATAAAAGTTAATGACTATGATTTGGAAGACACAAAGGAATTGTACTAAATATAAAATCAGAACATTCATGCATAAATCACTGTAAAGTAAGCAAAACATTTCTGTCATAAAACAGAGAAGGCAAAAGATTTCTAAATAAATTATTAAAATGTTAAGGTGACAACTTGCAGATCATATACATTGCTTTGAGCTGGTAAGGGAAATTATTTAAACTTCCCTATATAAAGCTCTCAATTTTATAAAAGTATACATAAGCAACTCAAATGGCCACATGACTAAAAAAACAAACAGCTACATGCAGTGATGTACAATTGTCATAGAAAATACATGTAAAATTTGGAGTTGATATATTAATTCCAGACGTTATAGAAATCAAAACAAGATAAAGCAAGGACAAGTTTTTGTTGTTTTTTTTTTTTTAAGAAATTCTAGGTAAAAGTCATCAGATGCAATTAAAATTATTTGTTTCAACCATGATAAATGTACTCCATTTTTTATAAGAATATTTGTAAACTAAATCATGGGGGAGCGCAGACATTCTTTAATAATTTATTCAAATACAATAGGTATTAATATGCAAAGTTTTCAAAATAACACTTAGATGTTATGAAAACTCCAGTTTTCAATTTAATCCCACTGTTTTGCTTTTAAGCTACCATTTCTGTTTACTAATCTGCATTTTAGAAAAATAGTCAAAATACGGTAGTTTCAATTATATGAATAATATTTCCCCTAGGACCAATATTGCAATCCTGAGTTCATCAGTGTTTTAAACACACTTACAAATTTATTAGCAAATAGGTTTACAACATCATACACCTCAAACAACTGTCACATATATCACTTACCAAAATATAAATTCACATGTATACAGCACAATTAATTGCAATATTAGGAAGATAAACTTTGCTTTAAAGCATTCTGGCACTTTTGTACTCATCATTATTCTCTTTTTGAAAAAAAAAAAAACACCCTTTAGTCTATAAACTCTTACCTATTATGATTACCTATCTGCCTCAGTCTGGATCTCCTTGTGTCTCTAAATATTTACCCACTTTTCCAGCTTTGTTTTTATTTATTTTTTTAAACAGATCTTGATGATTCTGGAAAATGCTCAATTCTAAGTCTTAATATTTCCCTTTTAGTACCTACTATAAAGTAATATTCTGTATGCCCTCTTTTTCATAAATCACTTAGAAATGGATTTATTACAATAAATTTTAGGTCCTACACAGGTTCAATACATTTGCTAAATGGCCAGCTAGTGACACAAGCTTAAACCAAAGTAACATAATGTTAATAACAAATTTAATCTATTGTTTTAGAACAAATTTAATTTTTTTATCTTAAGTTCTTTTCTCTCTTTTCCTCCATATGTAAAATGGAAGTTCTCCTGTTGCTGACATGTACATTGTTATTTTTAAAAACCTTAGTTTTTGCAGGGCAAATCAATGTGAAATATATCGGCTCCAATATCCCATAAACTTGGCTGTCTAATCATCACAATCTCAGAGCAAATTTTGTACTCAATTTTCTTTGATAAGAAGACTGTTTACCTGAGTTTGAAGGAAAATGAGTGCTATATATCTCAAATATCTCAAGAGAACATTTCAAAGCCTCAGAGACACACCAATGATATTGGAATCAAGCTAACCTTCCAATGATATTGGAATCAAGCTAACCTCCAGTTTACTAAATCGTGACTCATAGATATATAAACACATACATGTATGTATGCCTGCATGAATTGATGAATGCATGTGCACTTTTATATTGATATATGAATGTTGTCTGTAGATAAAGAGCTGGATAAAATTAAAAATGAGTTATTTTAATAGAATGCAGACAACTGTACTTGAACAACAATAGAATTTTTTTAGAAGAATCTTTGAAAAAAGAAAACATAAACTAATGATTTTACTACTGCAGAATTTTGTTTTATTTCCTGTGAAGATTTGCAAAGACCCTGTGGGAAACAAGTGGAATACATTAATTATGTCAATGATTTATTTACACAATCATTTATTCAATTACTCTTTAAAATTATTTTAACATATATTTTCTTGTCCTTCCAGAGAAGTAACATTTATTAGTATATCTTTTATATATATTAATATGAGTATGTGCCAAGATAACATGTTTTAAGAGATATGAAATAGTGTTATCTCATTACCTACATATATTGCTGTTTTTGCAATTAAGAGTGTACAATTAGCACATTAACTGTTCTTCCAAAGAGGAATTTTTAAGACTGCATACTTTTTATTAAACAGATGAATAGAATTTATTTAAAATTTTCTGTCTTTTGACACTCTAGATTCCTTTTATTTAATAAAAACTTTGTAATAAATTTTTCAGTAAACATCATGCTAGTTTTATTATTTATCCAAAACATACCCTTAGCAGTGTATAAGAGTTTGCATTCTAGATCATGCCAAGAACAAGTTTACCTTTAGGAAGTCCATACTGATTTTATTAGAGAAACTGATATTTCAATGACATTTAAATTTACAGTTGCTTAATAACTAAAGATATTGACTTTTAATTCTTTTATTTCTAGCTTTATTGCATTCAGAATTGAAATGTTATTATTTTCTTTTCCTTATGGACCTCACTGAGGTTTTCCTTTAGACCCATATAATTTCTTTGAGAACAAGAAGAAAAACATTATAAACATAGAATAAAAGTTAGGATCTTGTGGTATCACAGAAGCAGTAGCTAATAGATTTTAGAGAATTAGGTATGGCCAATAATACAACATATTGTCAAGTAGTCCAATTACAAAAAGTCATCGGTGGCTTTGATGGCAGATATTTCAATGGAAAGTTAAACTTGTGGTTGAAGCCAGATTATAGCATAGGAAAAAAATAGGAGTCAAAAAACAGAAATAATTAGTTCCAAAAATATTTTTCAGAAACTTGCTTTAAAAAGAAAAGTCATTAAGATAAAGGAAAATTTTGTTGTTGAGTCAAAAAGCAAATGAATTCACACAGGTTGTGAACACAAGATATAGGAGTAAGTGTTAGATAGTCTGAGCTCCCAAGACCATATTTTGAGAACTTTGCTTGATCAGAAAAAATGAATTGGTAATGAACCAATAGAGTAATAAAGAAAGAAAAATGGCTGCAGATGTGAAAAGTTTGTTTGAGAATTAGAATTTGAGACAGTTTACTTCCTATCATTTCATTTTTCTTATGGAATAAAAAATAATGGAATATGCAGTCATTGGGGCAGAAGGTATATAAGAGGATTGAGTATACTTTTTAAAAGATCTTATTATTGCAAAATATGCAACAGGTAAAAGCATAGTCATATAGCAATGACATCACAGTTAAAATGTGGATTATGTACAAATTGTACTTGCAATATGCATATCTTTATACTTTGTTTAGACATGCTCCACAAAGAGAGTATTAAGAATTTACGACACAGGGTACAGAAATTTTTCCAGAGTTAGGGTTGTAGGGTTTGTGTGCTATCAAGGTGAACAATTTGAAGCATAGAAATAAATTCAATTGCTAACCTATGGTGTTTAGAATTGTATAAAATTATTAAAAATATGTTAAGGATATCTCAGTTTGAAGATTGGAATATGAAGTTATTTAAAAATAGTACCAGCCCATGCACTGGCAATCTTCTTATAAAACAGTGTAATAATTATCTTTTCTTTGAAAGACAGTGTTCTGCCTATTTTATTGAATTCTGATATTTGCAAGCTATCTGTCCCCACCAATATAAAATAACACAGTTAAAACATTTATATTCCTGACAATGGAAGCTTTAAAAATATGGTCCTTAGTGTTCTGCCCTCAGGACTGACATTTCCAACAGTGGGAGGGTCTGTGAATTTCTAGCAGGGGATATTGTGTCTCCTTCACCTAACGTATGGGATGGCCTACTGAGAGGGTGACAAGCAGACAATGTATACTGTGAATAAATTCAAAATTTAAAGCGCTCATTTGTTAATGAAATGTATTAGGTCAATTTTCTAAAGCTATTCTTTTTGGAAAACAGAAAGATCAGTATTTATAACTGCTTTCCAATCTCAGCGTCACAGATATAATTAAGAACTTTCCACTACACAGGGTTACCTAGGATTGAGGGACTAAGATACATTTAGCCCTTCTTTCTTATAAATAAATAGAAAAATGAGTGGCAAAGACTGCCTCCTCTGATTGATTTAGATAGATCAATTGATTTAGATTGATTCAGGAGATAGAAGTCAATGACTTCCGGAAGGCCCTACCAGTTGCACAAATGAGTAAGGATATTTGGAAATTGCTTATCAGGGAGTGGTATCCAAGTCACTTGAACTTAGTTTGCCTCCCTAGATGATAAAAACAGAAATATGAACATGGGATGAATATTCTAATTTTACAAATAAGAGTTATTTCTGACTTTTCCTTTGATCTCATCTATAGATGAGACCAAACTCCTATTGGTCTGTGCCAAGAGATTGTAGTTTTCAAGCCCTTGCTCTGCCACTAGCTAATATTATGGGTATTGTTGAGTTTTCCTCTTCTTGGGTTCAAGCCCTGATGGAGAAATATAGAAATTATGCAAAATCATGTGTCTTGCGGTTCTAATTTCTTTCTCTGTGGCTTTATAATCCCATCTTTCGATCCTTGCAGATGGCAAAATATCAGCTGTAGCCTAAAGTGTGAAGTTAGAAAGCCATGCTTTCTGTAGTGGGAGAGGGCCAAGAACTGAGCAAACTTTCTATGAATATGCAGAGGCTCTTCTAACCTGGGTTGTAAGAATTTTCCCATATTATATCTCCTTAGGTTGAAGATAACAATGCTCAACCAACCTGACCTCTTCTGTGATTTGTTAACCTTGGAAACAATCTAGAAAGTACTGTGGAAACCATCATCACCCTATTAAAATCACATTCCAATCTCAAATACTAAGGACTCTTCAATCTTAAAAAGCTTCTTTTTTTTTGGACTAAGTCCATTCTGTACTCCTGGATCACTCAAATGCCTTGACCCCAGTTTCCTGCCCCCTTTGAAATACCCTGACAACCCTCTCTCGAATCTCTTTGGTCTTAACTCCATATACCATAGGATTAAGAGCAGGTGGGAAAAGCAGATAGACATTGGCCAAAAGAATGTGAATATGGAGTGGAACATGGTGGCCAAAACGATGGGTAAAAAAGGAGAAGAGTGCTGGTGTATAAGAGATTAGGATGACACAGACATGGGAACCACAGGTCCCCAGGGCCTTGGACCGAGCTTCATGAGATGAGAGGCGAAAGACAGCTCGTGCAATGAAGACATAGGAGAGAGCAATGCAGAACAAATCAACCCCGATGACCAACAGTGCCGCAGTCAGTCCATATACACGGTTAGGCCTAGTATCTCCACAGGCTAGCTTCACTACAGCCATGTGCTCACAGTATGTATGTGGAATCACATGGCTTTGACAGAAGCTTAAACGTCCAATGAGGAAGGGGCATGGGAGCATGAGCATGGAGCCCCGCACCATAGCTACCACTCCAACTCGGGCAATGATGGTATCAGTGAGGATAGTGGTATAGCGGAGTGGGTGGCAAATGGCCACATAGCGATCAAAAGCCATGGCCAGCAACACAGTGGATTCCATCATGCAGAAAGCATGAATGAAAAACATCTGTGCCAAGCAGGCAGAGGCAGAGATGTGTCCAGCTCCACACCAGAGGATGGCCAGTAGCTTGGGAACTGTGGAGAAGGAGGCAGCCAAGTCAATGGTTGAGAGCATACACAGGAACAGGTACACAGGCTTGTGCAGGGCTGGTTCAGTGGCAACAACAACCAGGATGATTATATTGCCCACAATTGTGGCTGTGCCCAGGCAGAATACGGGAAGTGAGAGCCACAGGTGGAACTGTTCCAGACCTGGGATGCCCAGGAGGAAGAAAAGAGAAGGGTCCAGGTTAGTGTGATTAGGAGACTCCATGATCTGTCTAGGAGTTCTGAGAAACATTTCTGGTCAGAAACTCTCCCACTGTATCAGATAACCTGAAGAGACAACACAGAACAGGGTTAGGATGAGACTAGAGTAACACTTATCAGCTATTAGCTATATAATGTTAGGTAAGCTTCATCATCTATAAAATGGGATTAATAATAATATCACTCCCTAAGGTTGTTAAGAGAATTGTACAGGTTAATATTTGTAAAGAACTTTGACTAGTGCCTGACACAACATACTTGTTAAATAAAATTAATGAATGTGAGAAAGGGCTCAAATAAGCATTTAAATAAATTAGAGTTGTTTTATATCTAAGGCCTATTGTACTCAAAGGAGGGTATTAGACCTTTCCCTCCCCTCCCCTCCCCTCCCTTCCCCTCCCCTT
>PVKU01015790.1:0-16933 GCA_004027475.1 Anoura caudifer | reverse complement strand
AAGGGCAGATAAAGTGCTTCTCAGATAAGGTCAAGTTAAAGGAGTTCATCATCACCAAGCCCTTATTATATGAAATGTTAAAGGGACTTATCTAAGAAAAAGAAGATAAAAAATATGAACAGTAAAAAGACAGCAAACTCACAGGTATTAACAACCACACCTAAAACAAAAGCCAACTAAGCAAACCACTACAACAGGAACAGAACCACAGAAATGGAGATCACATGGAGGGTTAGCAACAGGGGAGTGGGAGGAGGAGAGAGGGAGAAAAGGTACAGAAAATAAATAGTATAGATGGTGGGTAGAAAATAGACAGGGGGAGGGCAAGAATAGTGTGGGAAATGTAGAAGCTAAAGAACTTATGACACATGGGCATGAACTAAAGGGGGGAATGTGGGTGGGAGGGGGTGTGCAGGGTGGAGGGTAATGAAGGGGGAAAAATGGGACAACTGTAATAGCATAATCAATAAAATATAATAATAAAAAAAAGAACAGAAATCAGGTTGATCTGGTTTATTTCTTTTCCTTGGTGTCTAGCATAGTGCTTGAAGTACAGCAGAACCTCAGACTTCCTCTTTGCAGCCAAGGAATGGAGGTGGCTGGAGGAAGGATGTGAACTAGTATTTATCATGTCCCCACTTTCCCATGTTAATTCATGAAAGCACTAACTCACAGAGGCAGGCGGGAAAATGTGGGCCGGCCGCTCATCTCACTAACAGCCATGTGCCTTCCGCTGCAAGTGCATTCAATTTGTTTCCTGCTTACTTTTCCTACTGTTCATCTGGGAGTGCTCACATTTGGAGTCATTTTAGTTAAGCACTAATTAACCAATTAGCAACTGTCAACTTTCTTTTTTTTCCCCAAAGCTCTCTTGTATTCATGGCTTTTTTTCTGTTAAGTTTCTGTCTAGGCATAGGCTCACATCTGTAGAAATCCTATCTTTGTAAACAAAGTGTAAGCAGGAAATTTGACTTTTCCCTCTGCTCCTGAAAACTCAAAACCCTGACCATGTCCCAAAGCCCTTGTCTGTCCCTCTCATAGGTGATAATACTTGATCCCCTCAAAACTCTCCCTTCCTCACCAAGAGGTAAAAATAGAAGTCTGGATAGACTGTTTAAGAAAATAGAGATAGCTGGAGAGGAAGAGACACAATTTCCGTTTCCACTCTAAGATATAGATTGGTGATAATAATAAAACTTAGCTCACAGGAAAAGGAGCAGTAGCCATTTCTGGGGAGCATTGAGCTGAGCACACATCGGAGGAAGTGTTTCCTGCCCTGGCTCATGTCAGATAGACCCGTCTTCTGGTGATGCTGCCACTAATTAGCTTCGCAACACTGACGATGTTCCTTAACCTCATTACATCTGTTGCCTCATTTGTAAAGTAAGGATAAAAAATAATGACAATTAAATTAGATAATGCATAAGAGTTGCTTTTCACACGGCCTGGTGCATAGCTCACTGCCAAATAAAAAGTAGCTGTTATAAGTTTTCACACCACAAACATTTATGGAGCAGTGCTATAACAGCAGACATAATTTTTAATGCTGGGGATACAAACACTTTTTTCCTCTAGGTCTGAAGGCCATTTGGGCACAGAAGTATTTTGAGAAGGAGGTACTCTAGTCATTGAGGCTGTGTCCCCTATGTGTGTGTCCCATAAAAGATCCTCACCCCCACCTTGAATCAGGACTCATAGACCAATCAGACTGATATTGTATAGCGAGTTAATCTGCAGGTATAGAAAGTCTGATGGATGCGTCAGGATAGTGTGAAATTAGGCCAGAATAATTGTCTAAATGAACTGGGAAATTATTGACTATCCACAAGTCTTTGACTATGTAGTACCTGGTTCTTTGGCTCTCTAATGTATGAACACCCTTCTGATTATGAGGGCTCCCTCACTGTGTACAAGTGCAGGCTCTCCCACTGGAGAAATGGAGGGGTCCATTACTCTCTCTCTCTCTCATTCTCCAGCAACAAGCGTGGAACGTGGACTATCAGATGTTTTCATCTGGAGTCTTGGGAGAACTGGGCCAAAGACAGGGATGATGACTGTCGCATTTCCAGAGGAAGGGAGAGCTTCCTGGAGCGTCAGCTGGGTGGCGAACGCACATAAGCTCTGACTGGGTTGACCATGGCAGGACCAGGCTATGCGTCTTACTACCAAGGCTTCTTGATTCTGGCTGGCTCTCCACTCTCTCCAAGGAATCTGTGAGTTCCCCAAATCCTTCCAATAACTTTTTGACTTAAGTTAGCTAAAGTTGATTTCTGTCGCTTGCAACCAAAGATCCTAACTGAAATACTGTCAGTCTTTCCGTTGGGCACACAAGATTGAGACAGCTACTGGTGCCTCTCCTCTAATGTGAAGCTGAGGAGGTGGCCTTTCTTTTGCCCCAGGAGTGTCCACATGAGGTGAACACTTGACTGGCTGCCGGAGACACTTCTGATGAATGCAGGAAGAAAGGGGGGACAAAGGAAGGAAGAAAAGTAGACTAGGGACAGTGTCAGTAGATGTTTCTTATGTCCTACCATGATTTCCTGTAGGGCTTTGCTCCAGAGCAGTAAGTTTATTTTTATGTCAGCTCTGATGACTTTGAGGCTTAAACATGAGTCTGCTCAAAAACACACGCACATGCCAGGAAAGGCCTTGAGGAAGTATTCTATTGAGTCTATAATACCTTTCAATTTCAAAGCATAAATAAATAGTTACAGAGGAAAATGTAATTATGTCAATTCACATCCAGCCACAGCCATTAGTAGGTTTGCAGATACCACATTAATTGTTACAGTCTTAATCTTTATGAATATGAGGTTTATTTTCTCAAGACAGAGCTGAGCCCCTTTTAAGAGTGGTGGGGTAAGTGACGTGAGGGCCCCTTTAGGCAGCCTTCTCAGACTATTGTTTGTCAAGCATTACATCTTCCAGAATTTTCCTTAAGTGTTCTTGAGAGAGAAAGTACCTCCCAAAGCACAGGAGTTACCCCGTCTAGTTTTAAAGAGGGATCATGCTGTGGGGAAAACAGAGCTACGTGTCAGGGACTTCCCACCCAGGAAGGCACCACCTCTCTAGGCCTCAGTCACGGCCCCAACTTCTGTCCCATAAGGGGTTTGCTCATCTTCTCTCTAAGGTCTCCTGTGGGGTCTGTTTTGTTAGTAATCACGTAATACTGTAGCAGTTTCAAGTAAGAATAGGGCTCAGAAGAGGAGCTAGGAAACGGAGAGAAGAAGGAAGATGGGGACGCGGAAGGAGGAAAGGAGCTTTGGCATGCCGCTCCATGACGGCCTAGCCATGACACAGTGTGGAGAGACAGAAAGTGTTGGAAGAACAGAACTAAGCCCAGGCAGACAAGGTGAGCAATGCCACCCTCACTTCCAGTTGTCCCCTCCTCACTGTGTAGGCTCCCTGGGCTGCACTGCTCAGGTGGAAACCTGGTGGGACTAAAAATAGACCACTTCAACCCACCCTTGCCCAACAGAGGCCCCAAACCGGCCCCAGGGCTTCTCTGATTCCAGCCTGACCACCTGAAGTGCAACAGGAGGAAGGACAGGCAGACCAAGGTGTCTACACCTAGGCTCTCTACTGGAAAGCTGAATGAATGCAAGTGACTTATTTAAGGTCCCAAAGCTCTAGTTTCCTCCTCTGTCAGAAGAGGATAATTGCACTGCTCTGAAATGTTGTGAAGATCAATGATATTTTGTTTACTCTGCCTGGTGTTGCAAAGTGAGCAGCCCATAACTGGTAACCAATGTGATTGTAATTGTTCTTGTTGCACTAAACATCGTTACCAGTCTGAGCAACCATAAGATGCCTTGGGATGACAACTCTTTAGGACCGTTTCATAGAGGTAGGCCCAGGTCACGTGGAGAAATTACAAAAAAGACTTCCTAATACTCTATTTTAGTACAGTCGAACCTCGGTTCTAAAACAATTCGGTTCTCAAATAATTCAGTTCTTGACCATCTTGCTCATGGAAAAAAATGTCTCAGTTGTCTAACAAAACTTTGGGTCTCGATTCTGTACCCAACAGCCCTTTCAGGCTGACACCTATGTGATCAGTCACGCGTCTCTCAGGGAACAAACAAAGGAGATTCGGTTTTCAAACTAATCACTTCTCCAATCATTTTCTGTAAAGAATTAAGTTCGAGACCTGAGGTTCCATTGTATTTAAAGGAGTAGAGACTTTTCTGGGGAGATAAGCAGACTTTCAACTCTCCCTAGTGAGCACATTCTGAAAGAATGATATGAACCGGTGCTTCAGCTCAGCTCCAACACAGGTGTGTGCCACTATTTGGTGTCACACAGGTTATATCACCTAATGCAGGCCCAGGGAACATGAATAAATTCTTTGAGAATGTTTTGCAAGAGGATTAAATGAGATAATGTATGAGAGACACTTGAGGGATTTTGGAAACGTGGCTGCTTGAAATGCAGCCTCCTTCCTCTCCTGAGCCCCTCCAAACTGTTGAGCTCTCCAGACTCAAGCAGCAGCTAGATCCTGCTGGCAGGTGGGTATAAGGGAAACGCTGAGTTCTGCTGGGTCCATGAGAACATACTGCAAAGGACTTCCCCTTCTGGGGTCTAGGCAAGCACTTGGTTAATGGCATTGAGCTTAAGTGCTTGGGACACCAGCCAGTGAGTGTAGGTAAGATCTGCAGGATCTTACCTTGGATCACCAGGGGAAGGTCAGGACATTACTGGGAAGTACAATGGAACCTACATAAAACAAGAAGAGAAAGATGGAATTGTTTTAGGAAAGAGAATAACACAAAGAAATGGGAGGGAGGGGCAACAGAGTTTAAAATATTTCAGGTTGTAATTTTGCTAGGGAAGTGGGGGAAAATAATCATTTTTGTTTTACAGGAATACGTCAAGTTTTCTCCCTAGGTATAAAGGGAAAAGGCGAGTAGATGCTGCTTTCTAGAAACATGCATTAAACATGAGATTGACAAACAGAAGGCAGGAAAAAGCTCTGTAATAGAAAAACTCAAACCACAGTGACAGAATGAGTGTCAGAGACAGTAAGACGGTGAGAAAAGGAGCATTATTAGAGACGAAGAAAGACATTCCATAAGGAGAAAATGTTAACCTACCAGAGGTATATAATGCTTCTAAATGCATATGAATCCAGCGATGTGAGAATAGACCATTGCCCCTTCCGGTAGAGAACTTGGCTGGACCCACTGATTAGAAAATGCCTGTGGGACCCGGTCAAGTGTGGGGTGTGGAGTCATATTGCTAAAGACCTCTGGTCCTCTTTGCCCCTAACATAAGTTATCTTGACATCGAGCAGTGGCTAAGGATTTTATTGTGTTTACTACATTTTTAAGACTATTTCTCACTAAGTAGAAACCTGAGGTGGAGGTGAAGAAACCCTGGGTGCCAACTTACACTAAGGAACAAGACTGTAAACTGCATCCAGACCCTCTGATTTCTGGCAAAGGAGCTGAACCATGGTCAAGATGATGAACAAAAAAAAACCCTCCTTGCCTTCAGGCAACTTACACCCTGAGGGAGACTGGCCTACAAAAGTAGCTAAAATGGAAGGGATAGTGTGATAAACGTGATCAAAATGGTAAAAGCAAAAATGCACACACACAGGACACTGAGTGTCACAAAGAGGTGCAAATGAAGGTAGAGATGAAATACGGAAAAATGAACTCAAAGGCACCCACGCAAATGCAGGGTGAGGGAGACCGGGATTTCACTTCCCCTCCACCGCCAGAACAGTCCCACGTTAAGTGTGACAATGTCCTCTCTCCTTGGGTCCTGCTAGGGCATCACACAGCCTTGATCCTTGCATTGAAGCATAGTTTGAGATCTGTTCTTCAAATTGTGATTTAACGAAAGAAGTGTGTCAAAAATCAGACTGTAAAAAGCATGGAAGTTCCTGGGAGACCCTCACTTGACACAGCTTTGCATAGAAACCATCTTGCTTGATGGCAGTCTGATTTCCACCTCCTGTACTGAGCCGCCAGTAAGGGTGCCTCTCTGTGGAGGGGATGCAAACAGAGCTTTCACCGCCTTCAAAGGGCTGCTCTGCTGAGTCAATTGAGCAGAAGGAAAAGAATGCAACTGAGACAACCTGCAGCTTCCCAAATAGCATCTTATAAGCCCCTCCCTGTGAAAATTGCATGGCAGAAATCTAAAGAAAACAGGGAGTTCAGAAAAAGGCTGGCAGAGTAATTATTCTATTTAATCACCACAATGCCTGGTGTAAAGTAGGCCCAGTGGCCTCCAGTATTCCCCTTTCCCCAGCTCCCTGAATATAAACCAAGCCCTAGGTCTTAGTCTAAGACATAGCCTTACACTCCCTGTAGAAATGGCACACCAATTGGAATGCTTTAATAGCAAAAAATATGTCCAGAATAACATTGGGACACAAAACTTATTTCCTTTTTAGTGTAACTCTTTAATTCTGCGTATTACTCCTTATCTGCTTGCCCAGGTAGAACAGAGATTTGGAATAAGAATCAGAGAAAGACTGTCAATGTTCATTCTACATCTGTGTGTCTATAGAGAGAAGGTGGGATGAAATAATTAGCTTAGTTACCCAGGCAGGAGAGTTTTAGAACCATGAATTCTGACTGTGTGTGTGTGCGCGCGAGTATGCATGCCAGGCACTGATACGTACTGGGGCTGTAACAACAAACAAACCAAAGTCCCTGACCTCAGATTACTCAACTTCCAGTTGAAAACAGACAATAATTAAAATTATGATGTATTATTATGTTGGGGTGAGCCATGCTATAAAGAAAGCATAAAGCAGGGGAGCTGAGATTAGGAATGTTAGGGAGTGATGGAATTACAACTCTCCGTAGGTGGCCAGAGAAGGCCCCAGCGATAAGGTGAGATGTGAGCAGAGATATAAAGAAACGAGGACCTTAGCCATGGGGACATCTGGAGGAATAGCAGGGGACCAGAAGTTCAGCAGAGGGCACAGTGAGTGCAAATGAGGCTGAGCACGCTTAGCACTGCGACATGCAGGCCGCTGTGAGTAGCCAGAGTGAAATGATCAAGGGGCATGGTAAGAGGCGATGTCACAAAAGTAGTAGGAGAGGGAAGATCACAAAAAGTCTTACTCCATGGTGAGGATGTGGGCTCTTATTTTGAGTGAACCCACTGGAGGAATTTGAATGGAGGAGCGGCGTGATACGACTTCCATGTTCACGTTGTCGCCCAGGTTGCCCTAGGGAAAAGACCCAGAGCGGGGCAAGAACTGAAGCTGGGAGACCAGGAATGTAGGAGGTTATTGAAATCATCCAAGCAAGTGGTAGTAACACCTTAAACCAGCGTGATGAGTGTGGCCACCCCACAGAAGGGGGTGTGCTTCCACCGGAATTGGCATCATATGTCAAGACTGATTTCTCACACACATACATTCACACACAAACACACCAAAAGGGCATGGAAAGTTTAATTACTCATATAATGAGGCTTTTTGAAGAGAACAGCACAGACCTCCCAGGGTGGTTCAGAAATGGCTTGAGAGAGCAGGCAAAGGAAACTGACCTGGGGGCTGAATGGAGATTAGGGAGAGGGCTGGGCTGAGAGGGTCCCACACGCAGTTTGAATCTCTCACTGGGGCCAAAGCAGGGGGCCCCTGGGGCTTTTTTAAAATCGGCTTTTCCAGGTGTCCCGCAGAAGGAAAGGAGAGAGGAACCAGGCTTAAAAACTGTCAGCACCCAAACATACAAAAACGCCGTCAGTTCTTTTATGCAACGGCAGAGATGGTAAGAGGTAATCAGATTCTGGAACTATTTTTAACGCAGAGGAACAACATTAAACTGGAATGAGATTCGGCATTAAGGAGAGTAGGATGATTTCCTCTCTCACTATACCTTAGCAAATAAAAATTTAAAAAGACCTAAAAATCAATAAGAAAGTTGTTTTATATCAAAAGTTTCATTTACATATAAAGGTCATGTCCTTTACTTCTCTTTAACTCTCTTCAACCTCCCCAACCATTTTCCCTGGAAACTAGGACAATCTCTGCAAGTAGGAATGTTTAAAATATACCTATTGATTGAAAAGATTTACAATCTTATATGGTTAGAGTATTATGTTGACTTAAAACTCCATGCTACCTTGCTTATCACTGAAGTCCCACTGACTTCAAGTAAAATTTTTCTTAAATTTCTACATTATAAAACTGGGATTTCATATCATTATTTATCATAGATATATTTAAATATCTGGGGTATAATAAAAAGTCTTTTACTTACATTGCAACTTTTATTTCAAAAATGACCTTTCATTATTTTATAGCTAATAAAGGAAGCAGCTGTGTTATAATAAAAGTGTTCTAAAATAGGAATCTAACATTCTGGGAATTGCTCCAATTTTGCCATAAACTAAGAAAATGCATGCTCCTGGGTACATGTGTTCCCTGAGGTACATCCATAAAAAGATAGAATAGGATTCAGGAATTCCCAGGGTTCGCCTCTCGGTGGCACTGTGTCAGAGCTGGCAGCCCACAGGGCAGTTTGAAGGACACTTGAGCAGGTGGGTGGATGCAGGGACTGCCTGTAACAAAACCCTTTACCTCCGTCTTGTCGGATACGCGTGATGGACGGCTCTACAGTTAGAGAAATCCAGAGGAAACATGTAGCCTCGAAGTTAAGAAATTTTATTAGGATTATTTCAAATGAGTTTTTTAAATGAAACCATTTATGTCTATTGTAGAAATAAGAAAAATATTGAACAGAGAAAATATTTAATGAAAATTAAGAGAATGGACTATGTTATGCATTCCTGATCTTTTGAGATTTAGAAAGAATAAAGTCAATAGAACCTGTGTGCTGATAAAATTGAACTTTTGAATACTTTACATACTTATTTATAGATTATTCCTTTGAAATCAGAGATTTTTAGAACTTGAAACAATCACAAACTATCTAAAATTACTTTGACCCTGGTCTTGGCAGGTGTGGCTCAGTTGGTTGGTGTCCTGTAGCTGAAAGGTTGCTGGTTCAATGCCCAGTCAGGGCACATACCTAGGTTGCGGGTTTGATCCCTGGTCGGGGCGCATGCGGGGGGGGGGGGGTGGCAGCCCATTGATGCTTCCTTCCAGCATCGATGTTTCTCTCTTTGCTTTCCTCTCTAACAGCACTGAAAAATGTCCCTGGGTAAGGATATAAAAATATGAAAATCACCTTGACCCTGGATTATTAATCTTAAACGTAAACGTACAAGTGCGTATAAAACTGTCAAAATTGTGGCCATATGTTAGGTGTCCCCTGTCAAAAGAAAATTTGATATGTAATTTTTAAAAAGATTTTATTTATTTACTTCTAGAGGGAATGGAAGGGAGGGAGAAAGAAAGGAAGAGAAACGTTGATGTGAGAGGGAAACATGGATGGGTCGCCTCTCCAGCGTGCCCAACCGGGACCGAATCCACGACCCAGGCCTGCTCCCGGGCGAGGAACGGAGCCAGCAACCTTTCGCTTTGAGGGATGACACCCAACCAACGAGCCGCACCAGTCAGGGCTTATATGTGATTTAAAAAACCCAACTAATTAATGTTTTAAAAGATGAAAGATAAAGGCGTTATAGAGCTATACTGCAACCCTCCTATTGACAACTGCAGAAGCACTTCCAGAACTGATGAAAACATCTGATACAGAAGGAAGTCCGGTCTCACAGACGGTGCAGCCATGTCCCACCGAAATTACTCTCTTACGTGTGTCCAGTGGTTCTTTGCTGCATCCAATGCTCTGTCTTCGGAGAAGACTCTCAACCTTTATTATACTTGGTGCCTGCCAGATTTCGCCGTTACTTTGATTGTTCACTTTCCAGTTGAAGTCAGAGCACTCGCAGTGTTTCAACTGTTGTCCATGGACTCGGGCGGAGGTACCACAGACCGCTTTTTGATGGGGGGACGGGGGTTGCTCATCTTTCTGTGCTTAGCACATTGCCCAGTGCTTGGTGCACGAGAGGATTGCAAGGAGAGTTTGTTCTATCAGACCAGTGGGTTTTGTAAAAAGTGCAAGCAGTGATTGGAAACTGAATCATCAACACGAAAGCTAGTCTTTTGTTCTGATGTGGGCTAAGAGTTCGAAATGCTAATTGAGTTGCGGGAGAGCAACTTCGAAATTCACTACGCAGGAATATTCTTCAGAGAGAATATTGGGAAATTTACCACAAATCTGACGACAAACATGGCATCTGTCTCAAGAAAATAGGAAAGAATGAAAGGGGAGTGGAAACCACGTTAGAGACAGATGAAAATGTAGCAGGCCTTTGCGATGGTTAAGAAGGAGCAGATCCTTAAGGGCATAGTTTTGATGTGGTTTATATTTCACTCTTGTTTAATTTTATTTATCTTAGAATCAGCATGATTTTTTTCAATATGCTAATATTGCTCCTCTGTGCTGAAGGTTCATAAAGTTTTTATTAAAAATTGGATTCACTGATTAAAGAGCGGATAGCGACGATGGTAATGGAAGTGAGGGAGCCTTAGCAAAAAGAAGTCACGGAGTGAGACAGAATATTTTTTGGAGCTTTTTTCCCAGAGCCCCCCTCTGCTCAAAGCTTGGGAATCCATATTTGATGATAAGGATGAGCAAGTGGGACTGATACAAGCAGATAAAATAAATTCTCTTTCATAGAGATTATCTCAATTTGTGTAACCAACTTCTTTCCAGAGCTCTTACAGTTCGATATTTGCCACCAATCAGCAACACTAACAACATTTCTGGGGCCAAGCTTGACCGTAGGACAGAAGGGTATATGTACTAACCCTGTGCTTTGGGGCTCTCAGTTTTAAGTCACCTAGTGATAACTTGACTGTAAATGTGGTCCTGGTGCTGATAATTTTGATTTTGTTCTTATTACTAAGGCAGAGCTTCCACCTCAGCACCCAGTTCATTGTAAGGGGCTCAGAAAATCAAAACTGTGCAGGGCATGGTGTGGAGTTCCGATGGGAGGTGGCAAAGGCGTTTCTGGAGCATAACCTAGGAACTGACATCAGACGAATATTAGTTCAGAGAACCTCCTGAGCACAGCCCAAGGACACAGAGTGGCCTACTGGCCGGCAAAGCACAGGGACGAGAACTGTGGTGCTCCGTGGTGGAGGTTGGTGAGCAAAATTCTGGACTACATAGGTCCTGTGCTTGTGTCTAGATCCTGAATATTTAATTTTTAGCCCTAATATGTCATTCTAGCTCTGAGACAAAATAAGACTCTGGAAGCTTTACCTTGATAAGAAGCAGTAACTCCTTTAGACTGCCAGACCAATTCATTATCCAACAGATTTTCACCGACTGTTCATCGAATGTGTTGTGCAGAGATCACTGATGGTCAGGTGCTGCTTTAGCTGTTGCGACGGCAGCATTGCAAAGATGATAAAAAATGTCTGCCTTTATGACGTTTATGAATTGGGAAAACATATCACCGAAAATTTGTGTTGGAATGGGAATTTTGGCTTTTGTTTGAAATTTGCAGCACAGAAAGTATATAAAACAGTTTGACATCACTCGTGACTCAAAAGTTAGTTGTTGCAAAAATGGTATTATTGGGTATGTGTTTCACCCGTACGTGCTATTTTGCCTCGAAATTTTAGGTTGAATTCACTGAACCTTATCCATGCTGCGGAAAAAGCTGGTTTCCAAACTGTTTTGTGTTCTCTACTAGTGGCTGAGCACAGTTTTTCTTGCTCAGAAAAGAAATTTAATTTTGACTGTCTTCATTTATTTTTTCCTTTTTAAGAAATTAATTGGCTTGGGTTATTTTTGAAATATAAAAATTGGTTGCGACTCTATTTACTTTGGCAATAAAACACGAACACTGCTGAACCGGCAGACAGGTGCGCGGGACGGCACCTGAGTTTCTCCGCCGCTGTTCCCGACGTGAACCCGCGGGACCGGTGACAGACACATCCGTGGGAGCGAGTGAAGCGCTATACTCTTGACACTTATGTGTTAATAGCATGATGGGTTTGGATATTTTCTGCAAAGTTTCTGGTCTTGAACGATGCAAGAAATAACCATAGGCTTTAAATACCTTATTTTTTTTTAAACTTTGTTAATTTGTCCAACTGAACCTTTTTCTGCCCCACATACATTTTTAGTATCATAATGTAATACATCTTAGCAGATTCCACTCCAGGTTGTCCTGAAGCAATGCTTTCTCAGTTTCTCCAAAAATGTGCTCACCTGTAGTTGTTCCACCCAGATAATTCAGTAACTGTAAACTTGGCATCAAACAAACAACTGAATAGTATAGGTAACATTTCTTCATCAAGGACCAAAACAAACCACTCAAAACACTTGCCTATTTTTTTTGTTGTTGTTGTTGTTAACTACGGGTGTTGTTCCCAATATGTTTAACAATTTGAAAAACTGTTCTCATCAAAAGAGAAATGGATCTGAATTTATTTCTTCCGGATGCACTTCTTCAACTACTGACATCAAACACAATTTAATTAACTCACTAACAGTACACCACTTTCTTTGCATAGCTAATAAATGAGCCACTGGGAGACTTACGTAGCAGCCTCAATTTTTTTTTTTTGTCAGTGTGTGAAGAAATTCTACCATCATAAGTATTTGGTTTTAAATTTTCTAATTTTTCTGGACATCGCTTTCCTGTCAGTTGGGAATATCTTATTGAGGGCTCAGCCTGATAATATCAGTGCACAATGTATTAGTTTCCTGTTGTTGCTATAACAAAATACCACAAACTTAGTGACAACACACATTTATTATCTTATAGTTTGGGAGGTTAAAAATCCAAAAGGAGTCTGGGTTAAAATCAAAATGCCGTTGGGGCTGTGAGCCTTCTGGAGGCACTATGAGACCATATTCCTCCTTCTCCAGCCTCCAGGAAGGTTGCTGAATTCCGTGAGGCCCCAGACAGCAGTCACGTCATACCAACCTCTGCTGCCATCGCGCCATTTCTTCCTCAGACTCTGACCCTTCCTGCTTTCCCCTTTCTGAGAACCATCGTGAATCCATCGGGACCTCTAGGCTTGTAACAGTCCCAGTGTCTGCTTGGAATGGTGAGATTCTGAGCCCCACATCCAGAGCTGCAGGCCTGCTCTTAAGGGATTTTAAATTGTGCACTTTTAACACTATAGTAAAGTAATTTAAGGTATTTCTTGTGCTCTCTCCATTAGGGGCTATTTCAAGTCATGGCTGCACGAATGTTTTGTAAAAGGGGAAATGTTTCTAATGGTGTTTCAATGTTCGTGCCGATACAGGGTAAGCTATTGCTTTGCACTAGGTGGTTTGGCCACAGAAAGAATACTGTTATTGCAAGGGAAACAACCTTATTTCTTCAGATAACAATACAGTTTACCAAGTTCTCCCATTCTTTTCATTGATTTCTAACTGAGTTTATTACATTTCAGACCGGGAATTGAGAAATTATTTGAAGTAGTATAGGTAAACCTCGGGATATTTTATTAAAAAACACTCAGCTCAGTTGCCCGGTTCAAAATACACATTTTAAATGCCTCTTTAAGACACTAACATGAAAAATCCTTCTTTCTGGGTTGTAAACATGTGGTAGTACCAGAGTATTATATAGTCAATATTAAATGAAAGCTAAAACTGGAACATGCTGAAATAGAATTTAATTTGTGGACTTATCTTTATTTTTGTCTTTAACTTTAAAAATATATATAGCTGACACAAAATATTACATTACTTTTTGTTGTACAACATAGTGATTTGACATTTATATATTTTATGAGGTGATCACCACAGCAAATCTAGTACCCACCTGGTACTATGCAAAGTTATTATATTATATAGTCATATTCCCTGGGTTGTGTTTTAAATCTCCATAGCTTATTTACCTTATAACTGAAAGTGTGTACCTCCTATTCTCCTTCACCTCTTTACCCATCCCTTCATCCCCTCCAGTCTGGCAACCATCGGCTTGTTCTGTGCGCCTGTGAGTCTGTTTCCGTTTTGTTTTGTTTGTTCATTTGTTTTGTTTATTAAATTCTCTTTAACTTTTAGAAAACAAGATTTCTGAAGTAAATTGGTGTATTCTGTTAGAGATTTGCAGTGACCCATTTTGTTTATATGGTGCATCACAAGAAACTTGCTCAGGACCTGCTGGTGTGTGTATATAGTATTTACAAAAACAAAATCAGCAAACCACCCACTGGGATAGAGGGCAAGAGTCACAACCTAAAGACGGGACTTGTCGAGGCCCAATACCCTGATTCCCTAGGTCAGTTCCATGGTCCACATTTTACTATGACAGGGTTTGTTCAGACTACTGCACTCTTCATTTGCTGTAACAAATGCTAATAATCTAAATTTTTGAGAAGTATTGTGTCTAGAGTAAAAAAAATTATCTGTCCATCTTAAGACACTTAGTCACATCTGCAAAGTCCCTTTTGACATGTAAGGCAGCACGTTCACAGGTTCCAAGATTTAGGATCTGAACATCTTTTTTGGGGAGGGGGTAGGTTATTATATTGCCTACCTCAGCTAAAATGTCACTGCATAGAAAAACAATGCTTTGTCACCTAACTTGAAAACAACATAAACCTCACTCCACTGTGCCTTAGAAATGTGACATTTGAGGTCCACTTTTCTCTTCCTTTTTTGTTTTGACTTGATGGATATGCACCCACAGTAGAAAAATAAAATCAAATAAAATGACATGCATAGCAGTCAAAATGTTGTCAAGTTATAACTCCATCACTGTAATGAGTCAGCAGGGGGCAGCCATGAGAGCACCCCATAGGGTCTCTGTTCAACAATTCAACTCTGCCATTGTAATGTAAACACAGACACGGGTAGTGGACACAGACATAATTGGTGGATGTGGATGTGTTCCAATAAAACTTTATTTTTGGCATTGCAATTTACATTTTATATAATTTTAAATGCAGTGACATATTATTATTCTTATTTTTAAAATAGTTTTAAAAATGGAAAGTCATTTTAATTCGTGGGTTGTGCAAAAAATAAGGAGTGAGTCAGGTTTTGCCTGTGGGCTGTAATTTGCTTTTTCATGGGGTCTCAGAGCCCTCTACTGAGGGAGGGTGTGTGGGCTGTGCCTAGAATTAGACTAGTTCATTTCTGCCCACACTGCATCAGCTAGAACTTGATCGATCACCTGACCACACCTGCTGGTGGACTGGGACATGTGGTTCTTCTGTGTCTCTAAGGACATGGGTATTGGTGAACATTAGCATTTCTGTCATAGCCTGCTCTTTTTGGGAACCAAATTTTCATTTTCTCCCTTTTTTCCCTATGCAGACTTTACTGACTTCCAAAGTACATTTCAAAGTCCAGGGTCTAAGGTAATGCATGTCCTCTATGACATATCAGATACAATTGCTCATAGTCCTGTCATTTATGAACTTAGAATATGCCCCTGATATCCACCATAACAATAGATCCACTTGAAAAGGGTAAAAAAAGGGAGACACAGTGGGTAGTGGTCAGGGGTAACCAGCTGGACAAACACCAAGAAGGCTCCTTACCCAGAAAGCAGGGGAAACTTAATGATTTTTTTTCTGAGTCACCTCTCTGTGAGGAAGTCTAGCACATTACTCTCTGTTGCCCTCCAACTCTGTTCTTCCATAGCTCTCATTCTCATTGGCACATCTGAAGTGAGTTATGCCTTCCTTGGAGCAGGGAGCTTTGACAGCCCACCTCCTTTCCAAAGATTATTTTAATGCTCTTTAATCACAGCCCCTTAGACCACCCTCATGGTTTTATGTGCCATGCAGTTTCCTCATGAACAAAGCTTCAGATTTATTTGCTTGTAATAAGTACCATGGGCTTATAACAACACCCAAAGATGCTTTCCAGACATTGCCTCCAAATCAGCTTGATTTTATTATAATTCCCTCCATTTTGTTCTCAATAGTGGCTAATCACTTGGTTCAACAGAATTTTTTTTTTTTTTTGGTTACTCAAAGGCTTTTTCAATCGTATCACTTACTTGCTGGTATCTACAAACACAGACATTTCCAACTCTTTCATGGTTCATGTTTTTAGACTCTTTCTAGTCCCTCTCACTTCTGCTCACAAAGTGGCCAACTCTTTCCTGAGCTCATCTCCTTCTTATAAAACCCCACCAGTAGCAGACAACCTCGTCAGGCTGCATTACTAACATCGATATCTCCCCCTTTCCCTAGGGCTGCAATTCAGTAAGCACGTGGTCAGCCTACCAAATTATTGCTGGCAACAGATTTTTGCAAATGTCTTTTCCATAGCGTAACACTTTCCTGAGTTTCAGTCTGCTTTCTACCTTCCTCCTCATAAGCCATATTCTTCATTTTCCACTGGAAAAGTAAGGTATTAGGCTAAGTGCTATAGTAAACATCATTAATATTTCAGGAGTGTAATGCAATTAAATTTTCTTTCTTATTCATGCCACAGCCCAACTTGGTGTTCATTGGGCAGCTCTCTTTGTGGTCAGATTCTAGTTCTTGGGAGGAGATTTGAACTAACAATTTAAGGTGCCAAACCTAAAGATCCTGAGAAGATACCAGAAAGAATGACTCAGAAATCTAGGTAAAAGACAGGCATTTGAATTCACTTAGGAAAAAGTAAACCAAAAATTAAATCCAGATGAGGAACCAGAGTCACTAGATGTCATGTCCCACAGAATTGGGATAAGGCTCTCAAAATATCTCCTCAGATTCCCCAATGGCTGCGACTGATTGAGAAAGTCCAATCAGCAGGAGGTATACAAGGCCTCAGCCCCAGGATCTAGAAGGTGACAGAAAGGAAGCCAGGCAGATGTTATGCTTTCTCTCTAGAGAGCACCCCAGTGTGGCTTGTGAGTTAACCAGACCTGGGGAGAGAAAGCATTCCTACTTTAAAGTGGAATTTGTCACTCTTCCTTTGTATTGTCATCATTTTCATTGTAAGCTTGGGAGTTGGTTAAAGCTTAAAAATAATTTTTTCAATTTCTTGGTTTTGTTTTAGAAATTGCAAACTTATTTATATCAGGA
>PVKU01015789.1:0-16934 GCA_004027475.1 Anoura caudifer | reverse complement strand
CTTATAAACAATGTTTCAGGATTAATTTGCCCTAAGATCACTTGGTCATCTTTCTGTAAGTCCGGGGTACCTGTAGAGCTCTCCTCCTATACCACAACTCAAACAATCTATGTATATTTTCTATCAGCTTTCTTCACTGGCCAATTTTCATATCTGTATGTAGTAACTGGGAATACAAGGTTGTGGGTAACTTAGGCTTGGTGTCTAAAGATACACATATGATTTTGATGATCTTTTCTAATTCTTCCTTTGCTGTCCTTCCAAGTCTCACCCTTCTCTTGATTTCTTGGCTGCAGTTTAAATTTAAATTGATGACTGAACCAAGGTAAGCAAAATCTTTAATGATTTTAATGTCTTCATTGTTTAAGTTAGACTACTTGAATGGAAAATAAAAATAATTCAAACGCAAGTGAAGAGAATTTGTTACCTAAAATACAAATTCTTATGGAAAAACAGCATGTCTCATATTCAGAGTAGATATTGATAAATATATGAAAAATGTATAATGTTAATACACACAAAACTTGGTTTTAACTTTAAAGTCAATGTCCACTTGGTTTGAATAAAGTTTTATTGTTACGGAATAAACTCTGCCTCCCTAGAAATACTTTTATCATCAGCAAGAAACATTAGTATTCCATACCCTTACGTTGCTTAATTTTAGAATAAAGAACCTATAACCCCCCTCACCCATTTATTATGGTCATCTGTGCATTTCAATGCCTGCAGTAACAGAAAGTTTCTCTAATGTGGTGTAATAACAATAGTGTTAGAATAAAAAACTTGCATTAATGTTGTAACATTTTTCTTCATGACTTTCAACTCATTGAAGCATGAACATCCTTTTGGCCATATAATTGGGTTTTTGCGTGAAAAACAAAGTTTTTGAGCCGGCACTAGAGTACAAATTTAATTAAAGATGCAATTCCTGTAATGATCAGAACATCTGTGCCATGGCCAAATAGTTCTCACTGCTTACATTTCTAAGACCTGTATTTGAGAGTCTGCATAAGCTTCGTTTAGCTCCTGATATTGGATAGCTCTTTGCAATTTTGAAATCTACTGAAGCAATTTAATGACAATATACAGTCCATGTAAAGTTAATTACAACAAGTAACTGGGTTTTTTAAGTCTATTTTAACAAATTACTGATAATAAAAATAAAACTCAAGGCAGAGAAAATTTAGTTAAAATAATCTGATCTAGAGGAGCTGCACATATTTAAAAATCAATTTCCCAGAAAATTACTACTGATGAACCATAAAATTTTTATATAGAGAATTATTTCTCCTTTCATCTTTATAATGGAAAAGAGAGAAAAGAGAGAGGACTTAGTGAAAATAGACATAAACACATATTTGATATGGTTAACATTTCTATATTCCAAACAATAGTCAACTTTAAACTGTTTGGAAAAAGAAAAAAATAAAAATGTAATATAGAATATTTGTTTTGGGAGATAAAATGTGTACTCAAAGGAGAAATACAGAAAGGTAAACACCAAATTTCTGAGGCAAGAAAACCAGAGAACTTTGTGAATGAAGGTGAGAGAATAGGGCAGTTGATCCTATTTTGTGTCTTCTACCTATATTTTAAAGTTTTTACAATGCCTGTAAATTCTTTTTTCACTCCTAAAATTATATTTTTTCAGTGTAGTAGATGAGAACAGACATCTTTAGAAATAACACACCCTAAAGAAAGTCAGTAACTGAGGAAGTGCAGGAACACACAAGGGTACCAACATGGCTGAAGCCACAGCATGTAAACTGATGGCATGTTAAAAACTTGGCCTTGACAAAATGCATTCCGTAGTCTTCATAACAGGAAGCAACTGTAAAAGAGGGGGTCAAACAGAAAAATCTTTGATATATTTATCTATCCAGCACTGTCCAAGTCATAGGGACACTATAGAATGAATTCACCAAACAGCATGAAGTGAAAGAGTTTATTTGAAAAAGCAAAATCTACTTTAAAAAAATATTGACATATGTATTGTTCTCTCCCACCGAAGTGTAAGCTTCATGAGGACTAGGACTTTTGCTTCCTTTTTATTTTAAAGATTTTATTTACCTATTTTTAGAGAGAGTGGAAGAGAGGGAGAATGAGAGGAAGAGAAACATCCATATGCAAGAAAATTATCAATAGGTTGCCCCTCGCTCACCCCCAACTGACCCCAAATGGGGACCTGGCTGGCAACCCAGGCATGTCCCCTGATCAGGAGTTGACCCAATGACCTTTCAGTATATAGGAAGACACGCAACTCACTAGGCCACACCAGTGAAGGCGGCACTTTTGTTTTCTTCACTGCCATACCCATAGCCCAGAAAAGAGTGCCTAATATTAAAATGTTCAGTAAATGTTCATCAAATTAATGAATTAACAAATAGGATACACACTTGGAGCACAGAAAACACATGCATAGTCCTTACTATGGCCAAATGAGATAGTTCTGTTGACATGCTATCTACTTCCATGTTCAAAGGCCTTTCCATTAATGAGCCATCCTCCTGGGCAAAATCACTGGAAAGTTATACCTTCCATGACAAGTTACATAGTTGTCATTTCATTCAATTACTCAGCAATTCAAAATATTTTCTTTCAAACCCAAAGAAGCATGCCTGGTGTTGGTTTTTAACCACTCTACAAACATCAGCCAAGTCAAGAGTTATAAGCCAGAACCTTAACAAGAAGGAAAGAGCCATGCTAATCAGAAAACTTAAAGAGCTCATGTAAACTGATTATTGTGGAAAAATCCTGGAATTTTTTCTTTTACTTGCTTGATTTCACATTATGTGTCCGAATGAAATTATTGCTCTTTGTGATATAATTGAGTGATTCAGTTCTACAAATAGGAAAATGATGTCATGTTCTCGTAATTCACAGTACACTCAATGACTTGGACCATTATCTCTCAAAACAGAGACTTGGAACCATGATGAATTCATTTGCTTCAGATTTTCCATATCAGACCTTAAAGGATTATGGGCATATCTAGAATATTCAGGCCATACTCTTAGAGGTCTTCATTATTGATGGTAAAGGAATGCTAAGGTAGATGACAATAAATGACATTTCTATTGCTAGGTCATTTAATGAAATATGACTTTTGGTCCAAGCATCCCAGAATATCAGCAAATGTGGAGAAGTCCAACCTGCCAGCTGGAAACTCAGTAATTAAATAACTGTCCCAAGTAGCTGGAAAACGGAAGCATTTTTATATTGAGTCATGCCACACTGTCTGGTTTACAGGTCTTCAATATAATTCAATATTTTTACATTAAAACTAATTAATTAAAATCGCTATAATTCAGCAATGGTTATGCAGATCCTCAAATATACTGGGTGTAGCCTACCTCAAAGCTTTGCAATTACTGTTTCCACTGCCTGAAATTGTTTTTCTTCAGTCTTGTAGCTCACGCTCTTGCTTTCTCCAAGGGGTAACTCAATAAAGTCTTGCTCCAATTTCACTTGCTCATTGAAGATTCCCCTAGACTTTCATTTAAAAAATAAAAATAAAAAGACCACTCTTTTTCAATTCAACTTACCCTCTCATATTTTTCTCCACAGGTCTAATCATCATGTAATTTACTTTATATTTTCATCACTTCTTTATTTTCTACTGGTTTTTATGAGTGCTGAACAGTTTTTAAAGATTATATTTATTTATTTTTAGAGAAAAGAAAGGAGGGGGAAAGCAGGGAAGATAAACATCAATGTGTGGTTACCTCTCATACACTCCCTAGTGGGGACCTGGTCTAGAACCCAGGCATGTGCCCTAGGCTGAGAATCGAACCGGTGACCCTTTGATTCATAGTCTGGCAGTCAATCCAATGACCCACACCAGTCTGGGCAGGCTGAAATATTTGTCTACTGTATATTTTTGCTGAATCCCTAGTACCTAAACCAATAATCAGCACATAGCGAGTACTCAGCAATATTATTAAATGAATAAGTGAGGGTTTTCCATTGAGAATTTGGTTGCTTCCAAAAGCAACAATTACATCCTTTGTGTATATTTGTAAAGGAAGATCAAAGCCCTGGGCTGCAGAACTGACCCAAAGTTAGTACCACTTTGTGAAGCATCTCTGGGCTGCCAGCTGTCTTCCTTACATGAAATCCCGTTCCTAGTGTTATAACACTTGATCAAATTACACAGTATGTCCTACATGTTTGCATTGCTTTTGAAATGTTAGTTTGACATTAGTCTTGATAAATAAATAATGAAAATGGAGGCATATTTCTTAAAGCTTGTAAATATCTATTTCCACATTCATAAAACATGCTATAAGAAGGATTTTTGAAGCACAAATAAAATAACATAAGTTGAAGTGCTTCAAAAATTTTGAAGTGCTTCAAATAACATAACACAGAAGTGCTTCAAAATTATCATAAGAATATATCATTTGATATTGTTATTTTAACACATTTATTGGAGCAAATTTTCATAAATTTTATTCAAAAAGTTTTCTCACATTCTACCAATCATTTACTAAGGATTTAATGTTCACCTGCCACATTTAGGTATGGAAAAGAACTGAAGAAAATGAATATTTCATTCTCTTTTGAGATTTACATTCTAGTATATGTATATAAAGGAAATGGGGAGACAGACAATGAGAAAAATATATACTATATGTATTAGTTTACTATCCCTGCTACAAAAAATTACAGAAACTTAGTACCTTAAAGTAATACAAATTTGCCCTGGCTGGTGTGGCTTAGTTGACTGAGTGCTGGCCTGTGAACCAAAAGGTCACTGGTCCAATTCCCAGTCTAGGACACAAGCCTGGGCTGCAGACCAGGTCCCCTGTAGGGAGTGCTTGAGAGGCAACCACACATCGATGTTTATCTTCCTCTCTTTCTCCCTCCCTTCCCCTCTCTAAAAATAAATAAACAAAACTCTAAAAAAAGTACAAACTTAGGATCTTAGAGTTCTTCTGATTAACCTTTCAACACAGGTGTTGGCAGAGCTGCATTCCTTTCTAGAAGCTCTAGGGATCAGTTCCCTGTCCTTTTCCGCTACTAAAAATGCCACACATGGTTCCCTTCCTCCATCTTCAAAGCCAGCAATGTTGCATCCCTTTGGTCATCTTCCCCTAGACATATCTCTCTCTGACTACAGTGAGGAAAGGTCTATTTCTGTTTTTAAGGACCCGCAGGATTAATTGAGTTTACCCACACTTTCCAACATAATCTCCCCATCTCAAGGTTCTTGAGTCACATTTGCAAAGTCCCTTTTGCTATATACAATAACATGTTCACAATTTCTGAGGATTAGAGCATGGGCATCTTTGGGAGCCATTATTCTGCTTTCCTCACCTTATCAGGGAAGGTAGGAGGCTATGAGGAAAAACGAAGTAAGGTGAGAGCAGCCAGGGAGTAATGGGGGCATATTCCCTTTCTCAGCTCTCATGGAAATATCTGAAATGCCAGACTAGTACATTTCACACAGATGTATTTTAAATTTAATAAACAGAAAACTGGTCATAATGCTTATCAAACATATAAAGGGTAAGAGGGTGGCAATTACTGCCTACAGCTCCGTCACCCATCTTTCCTTAAAACCTGCACCTCCTGCTTTCCTCTATAGATCCCTTCCTGGGCTACCATACTCCCATGAAGCTCCAACACGCTTAACGTTTGTCCTCTTCAAGATATCACCGACTTTGTGGTGTGAAGTGGTCTCCTGCATACCACAGAGCAATTTCCTGTCATAGCTCCTTACCAGAAGACTGAAGCCCCTGCAATAATTGTTGGCCATTTATTTGAATCTTCTACAAATCAGAACAAAAGCCCTTTCAAAATCTCTGCATGAAAAATGGGCAAAACTTCTCAATTGCAGTTGTTAGCACCCTGCTTGTCCTTATTTTCTTCTTTATTTGCTCTCTGAACTAGAATGCCCCATGTTCTTGGTTTCTCCTAACAATCCTTCATCATTTAACTCAAGCATTGTCCAACTTAGCTCTCTAATAGATTAAGGCTTTTTGAGGGAGTCCTGTTGTATCACATATGACTGGCCACCATTAGGAAATTAGGCGGCGTCACTGATGCAATCACCAAATAGCTAAAGCTTAATTCTTTATGTACCTTATTTTTCAATTAAGTTTTTAATTAAAAAATACAAAATGCATTACATATTTTATTTAAATAGAAGATATTAAAAATAATTGTACTTTCATTGAAATAGGACATTATTACTCCATTATATACTGCATTATGCTATAATAGAGTGGGGTATTTTCCCACTTTTTTCCATAGTTTAACCTATCTGCTAATCCATTTACAATATACCTGAGTGTTATAATCTCTAATTTCTGATCTGCTATCATCTGAATAAATATATAATCATGTGCATCAAAATAGTCTAAAAAACACCAAATAAAAATGACTTTAGATATTTCACATAAATACAGTGTATGAACGTGCATATGCCCAGCTCTCTGTGAAAAGCAGAGTTTTATTATATTATTACTTCTATTTTAAAACTGTAGCTTCCATATTTTCTCCCTTTGCAACATTAACTTGCACTGGTTATATTCCTACTGCATTGTGAACTAAGTGAACAAGTGAACTCTCCTACACGGCTACTTTCTGACAAACACAGAGGAATACTCTAACAGTCTCTGTCCAGAAGAAAAGAAAGCTCTTGTTTCTCAAAAAAAGGGTTATTGGTCATGGGGTAGAGGGATTAAGGGGTTTGTGAAAGAATTAAAAAGACAGGGCTGTACGATGATAAAAATAGACTAGAATGGAAAAACTAAAATGAATTTAAGCAGTCTTAAATTCTAAATGTTTGAATTATTGTTGCATCACTTCAAGGTAAATTATAGAAATCATAATAATTTAGAAGTTAAATAATAAGAAAATTTTGGACAAAAAATGGCAAGTGACATTTGAAATTTCCTTCTGGCCTTTGCGGTGTATAATACGTGCTAAAGTGGCAACACGATTCATGAGGCATTAAGCATGTGGTGAGATGTGGAAGCTCTGGAAGTTCGTCTCAATCATGGCGTGCTCCGATACCCTGGCCCATCCACCACATATCCCCTCTTTCCAGAATGTTTCTCATCTCCATTATCTTAGTAAGCAGCGGAATTCCCACTCACTTCTCAGATGTTGACCTAAGTTTATTTCGTGTGAGAAACCTCCCTTACTCAGCACCCTGCTCTAAGCACAGCAGTGTGACCATCTGGCTGCTGGTCAGTGTTCCTTTTGAGAATGTAAGCGGCAGGAAGGCAGGCACGATATTACCTCATTAGCAGTACTGCACTAATAAGCAGTCTCTCAACAACTGGCACCCGATGCATTCTCAGCATGTAGTTTTTGACAAGATGAACAGGGTGATAAATGTTTATTCTCCTCTTTGTAATTTAATTTGACCTTAACGTATACTACAGACCTCTTAAACAAAGGATACTTGCTGAAAATTACGTTAACTGTCATGAGGAGGAAGAGTATGTTACTGACCATGTGTTCCTAAGATTTGTCCTCCTATCATGATCCTTGCCTATGTCAAAAATTGTGAAAGACTTTGAAATGGATGAGAAAATGTGTTTTTTATCATCTTTCAGCTATTTTAAAACTTTATAAAGAACACTGATAATAATGCAAATGAGTTGTGATCAGTACACGGTAATTGATTATTTCCCTAGAGATATGGACCAGTTTTGCATCTAACTAAGTGTACTCAGTATTCCTGGTTGCCCACACATGTACATGTTCTTTAAATTTTCCTTTGAAGTCACTAATTTTTCAACTAATAAAGGACATACTTTTTTTATATTTGCATGAAATGTATAATTTGACTCTTTTTTTAAAAAGATCCCTTAATTCTCATGATTTGTAGTATAAACTTTATGATTGAAAACTTTTTATACAATGCTGCAATAAACATTTTGATTTTTTTAAAGAAGTATCTTTAACACCTGTAAAGAAGTTACATTTTTAACTCTTTAAGAAAATGCACTGAGCTTGAACTAAAAGAAAGCCCGGAAAATTTAAATATTATAAAACACATTTTTCCAAGTGTCACATGATACTGGTACAAAAACGAAACCAAACCAAACATGAGGCTGACAAAATAAGCCTCGCCCCCATCATTTTCAGCTTGGTCCCCGGTAACAATGATCTAATCACCTTCTTGAACTGACAATAGCATTCTAGGTGCACATCTTTTAATGACCAAATAATATTTAACATTTTATTTTTAAAGGGGCATTAATAATGCAGTTTCATAAGAGCAAATGAAGGTAACATATGCTTACATCAATTTACAACCTCCTAATATTAATTAAACCTTCTTGTTTAATTAATATTATTGTATGTTTTAATTTGAAGTGTGTTTTGCTCATCATCATAAAATGTTTAATTTATATAAAACTTCATTCAAAACAGTCCTCTGGAGAAGCAACAATATATTCCAGGCTATGTACACATATTTTGAATAAAGTATTCAATTCAGTCTGCAGAGGACTTTGTTGAGCGCATTGTTCAAAATTAAGTTGAGTGCAAACTGATGCAGGCCTGTCCTTGGAAAACAAACTACTCAGATATAATTGACAGGAAACGAAAACGGCACTACTCCCAGTCTCTGATTGATCTCCAATTCCTGTCAATCCTACTTGTATCACTTAAACCCACTTCCTTATTAATTTCAGTTGGCAACATCCTCATTGAAAGTCTTCATCGACTTTGCTCAGATCAAAGCAGTAATCTCCCTAGCCTCCCTAGGTCTCTTTTTTTCATGCTTTGCAACATAGCCGCACGAGAGTGATCATTTCATCTAGGTCAGCAGTCTCTACATGCTCTTGTAATTCCTGACTTTTTACCTTTAGAAAGACCAAATCTGGAAGTGTTAATAACCATTTACAATATTCAAATGGCTCCTCTTGTCACTTCCCCCAACTTACCATCCTAAACTCTACTGACATGGTTTTCTTTGGAGCTTCCCTAAGCTGTCATAGTTTCTGTACGTGCTCTGCCTCTATGTCGTGTTCGGCAGCACCTCACTGTCCTCGTGTTCTCGTTCCTACTCAGCCACTTTGTGAAATGTCCTGTGGTCACGGCGTACTATAGATCCATTCTTCAGAACTTCCAAAGAGCTCCATCTGTAGGTGGTCCCCTACATTCCATAAACCTCTCAAGGACTGGGACCTTGTTCATTTGTAATATTCTGAGCCATTTACCTGGATATTATTGGAAAATAATAATTCAAAAATCCTGATGAATGTACTTTTAATAACTGTGCACTTGTTATACTTTATGCAACAACATTCAAATCCTCCGAGTCATTTGAATCAGGCTCTAATAAAATAGATCTCAATTTCATTTCTAACCTCAAGTCATTTATAAATTGGATAGAATTATTCTTTTCTTCATCAAATAAATTAACAAAAAATTTCAGTTCAATAGATTCTTGTTCCCTGGGAAAACCCATCTTTGGGTACCAGTGTCTCAGTACAAACATCTGCTGATGGGATGTCCTTCTTTAAACCGTTTTTCCATTAATTATTAATCACCCAAGTATAACTTTCGATCTTTTAGTCAATGTCATGAGTCCTTATAAGAAGTTTTTCTGGTGTCCACATGTATTATGTCTGCCACATTTCCCTAATGTAGTCTCTAAGACAGAAATAAGGTTCATATCACATGATTAATTTTTAATGGCTATTTTTAATGAATTCAGTTCTTCACAATTTCCTCTTTTCAGGGCTCTCAAGCTGTAAGTTTATGCAAAGATCTTAGCATTCCAAAGAAGAATCATAATGTATAAACATGTCCAAAGGGATCTGCCAGCTCCCTGAAATGTAAACAAGATCTCCCTAAAACTCCATTCTAAACACTGTATAAGACAAGCCCTCCCGCTATTTCCTCTGAATTTCAGGGTGGAAGGACTCACATTATCCCCTACAGGCTCACTTAAACTAGTAATTGATGATCAGATGACCTGTCTGTTGAAATGACCCTGGCTTCTCACAACAGAGAAGTTTCTTGGGCCATGCTGTCCCACACTGTACTCCTGAGGCTGCAAAATCTTTTAGAATTATCTCTCCCTTTTCTCCTTTCCCATTCTGTTTCTTCTCTCCCCTTTCTTCTCAGGAATAGAAATCAAATTACTTTTTGTTCTCTCTCTCAATTGAACTGTATCTATTTGCTTTGGTTCCTGCCCTCAAGATATGCATTATCTTCTATAAAGATTTTTCTAAAATAGCAGTGAGTGAAAATGTACACTTACCAAAGAGAGGATCATATGAATGACTAAAACGAACTGGCTGTCAGTAAAAAGTGATGCAAATACAGTGAAATATGGCAGGTGACACCCTGCCTCAGTGCTGGGAAGCTGATAGGCTCTGATCGGCATCCCGGCAAACTGCAAAGGACAGGCTGTGTCTGAAGGGGACAGCTGCGGCATTAGCCACACAAAGTGTTTGACACGTGGACACACGGCTCTGGCTTGCTGCGGAAGCTGGAAGACAAGGTTTATGTAAAATTTCCCAAGTTTAAAATGCTGGCATGTTGTAATGGGTCTCGCTCATGTTAATGGGTCTCACTCATGTTAATATATCTGTGGGCTGTGTAAGGCCTGGGGGAAAGCAGTGGGCAACCTCTTCTAAACAAAAATGTGTCCTCTCAAGTTAATCTGCTGCCAGCTGTTCAGCAAATTAAATTTACACATACGCCCACAATATCTACATTTTAAATGCCAGAGCAAGCGGTCCATGGAGATATAGCTAGTAATTTGTGAATTTCAAAGCTAACACAAGAAGAAGACCATCCAAAAATGGCCATAGGATTACCAATTTTGCTTCATTCAATTCAGCTTATTTTGTATGAACATGGCTTTTCTTTGAAGGAGCAGATCAATTATTAGCACCATTATCACAAAGATGCATTAGCCATGAAGTGAAGCAATGAGGCAAATTGACCACTCCTTGACATTTTCGTTGTTATTTTTCTCAGTATTAAATGTTATTTGTTTGCCTATCATGTAATTTTTGCCCCTAGAGGATTACTGCTTAAAATGTGAGCAGCGTTTAACTGTAAAGTCATGAGTCAGTAACCTAATATGCAGTACTACCTCTTTGAGTATCACATGCAAGTGCAGCTTTTACACCAAGAAGAAAAAAGGATGCTCTGTAGAACCTTTTAAAAGATGCCCTTCTCACATCCCCTGTCCTGTGCTTTCCTACATGTCCCTACCTTTCAGCACTGTGTGTCTTGTGTCTTCTCCCCTATGCGGTCGTCATGCTCTTCGTGTATGAAAGGAGTTAGCTTTCGCTTCGTGTCAGTTCTCTAAACACTACTTTGATCTTCCTGGTAGAAAGTACTACATGACTTTAATAAACAGGCGCATTATGTAACTGGAATGAAACTCTCCTAAAATGTCTATGTAATTTATAACAGGCTCCCATTACAGGTTAAGCCAAGCCAATACAGAACAGTTCTTGATATCTTTTTTTTAATCACACTAAAAGTGAATTTGTACAACCAGCATTACTTTTTACCTGAGAATGAGAATAGAAAGAAAACTTCCCAAATATATCTGAGCCCTCAAGAGAAAGAAATGAATGTCATATCCTACAATTCCTCCGAGCTATGTTTTTATCCTCTCTTCCTCCCCAACATATCCTTTGCATTTCTTAAGTACCCTGATCATTTGCGTAGCTAATAATAATTACAATCATCATCATGACAAAAGTCTTAGGCAGTAAAGGAAAGATCAAGTTAACGACTGAGCTTCTGGAAAGGGAGTGGATTATTTCCAGCTAAGGGTTAGGGAGAGATCTGCTGTCAAGGACCATGTTTAACGAAGCTGTGGGCATTTCCTTGCTTCCCTTCACGGTGACAGGAGGGAAAGACTAGCCAGAGGCAGACCCAGTAAAGAGGCTAAATTTCATTAACCTCACTTTTATGTTTGTTAACGTATCACCAGGCTTTCACAGGGATTTCTGTGTATGTTATCATATTGAATAAATTACAGGAAAACAGCTTGTGTTTCTCACAGCTGAGTAACATGGAGATTAATACGAAGAAGTGAACACTGGGTTTGGTGACTCTGGGTTTGCTCCACCGTAGGCCTTCAGGGATCCTATTTTCCAAGCTTTAGTCGACCTCCTGCTGTCAGTTTAGTGTCTAGTTGAACACTTGGGGACCTCTCTACTCTTTGAGCCCTTATAATGCATGGTACCTGACAATAGAATGAACCCTAATTATTGTTGTGCTACAAAAGCACGTCCTGGAGGTTTCTGAGGTTAACGTGCTAGAGCAAAGCCCATGGCTGTTTAAGCAGAAGTCAGCAGCACAATAGTGTAACGGTCTGCTGGGCTCTGTCTGGTCCTAGCCTCCATCCATCTGTTCGGAATCCACATCCAACTCCACAAAGGTCATCCTGAGCCTCTCCCAGAGACAATCAGATACTTACTGGACATTATTCCCATAACTCTCACCCTTGAGCATACACAATTGTGGAGATGATTAAAAATAGCTGTCTTCTTCCTTATCCAAGGACTAAAATCCCTATTTATATGATTAAGACCATCCTCTACGAACACATTTCCCAGACATAGATGAATTTCCTGGAGCTTTGTCTATTACTTGCTGCCAAAGGCTTCTCCTGCCATGTTCCATTAACCTGCCGATGAAGCCACCTGTCTCCTGGCTGTTCCTAGACTTAGTGACAACAGTTGACCTGCCTGACTTCCCATCAAGAGGCCCTTGGTGTCTCTGATTTCCAGGCTGGCTCATCTCACAGCCAATGAGAGACTAACATTTAAGGAAAAGCTGTCATTAAATTTCTAAGATGGAGCTAAAAAGGTGTGATTATTTAGAGGTCTTCACTCTCAGACAAGCCTACATTTGTTGTTAGGTCTGACTCAGAAGCGACCAAAGAAGTGTCAGAACTTAGCCCATAGCTGATTTTTAAATGTATATACCTTGTCTGTAACCTTGTTGTAAAGCAACAAGGTTTTCCATCTAAGGCAGTATGACTAACGTTTTGAGAAATGTTTATAGCTATTTGAATAAAAGACTTTCCATTAGGATGGGTGTTCTGAATTTTCAGGCTCCATAAATGTTTTACAAAAAAAAAAAAGCATGGATGAATTCCATGAATACAATTAACAAATTACAGAAGGTTTTGGAAAAACACACGTACAGACTTCCTAAAAATGTCAGTATCAGGTCAGATAGTAAAGAAAATATTGTCTCGTCTTATACTGCCACCAGGTGGACAATATAAATGATGCACTACAACAGCTTGCAGTCATTTCTCACTTGTTTTAAAATTCAGATGAACTTAACCATCCCAATGTGCCCCCTAACCGGCCAAGTTCATATTCTCATCACAGCATAATCAATAATAGAACCACTTTCTATTCACAGAAGATTTGTGATTTAGATGATAATTCATAACTTGGACAATAGCCTACACAATACTACATCTAATACCCCTGGTTCATTTTACCCCAGCCACACTGGCCTTCATGTTCCTCGGTGATGCCAAGCTTTCCCCGCTGCTGTTCATTCTACTGGAACTCTTTCTCTAGGCCCCCAGATTGAAAAGAGGCTACTTCATTCAGGTCTTAGCTCAAACCTGTGATTTCCTTCTTACACTCCAACTCTGCTGCTACTTTCTTGAATTCAGCAAGACTAATCTCCTCAGGCCTTTTAACCTAGTTCATAGCTATCATTTCAAGAAGCCCCAGATATCAGAGCACGCCTCATTTCTCATACCCTCATTCTCATGAGGCAATTAGGGCTGCAGCTCCTACCATGAGTCTGGGTGGCCCTGAAACGGGTCCTACTGTTATTTTCTGCCCACTGTCCTGGCATTTGCAGCAATGGTGTTCCCTTACACCTTAGGAACTACCTTGTGTGGAGGATACAGTATATATCATCCTGCTTCTTCTGTATCTTCTTCCTATCCCTAATCAATCCCCAATAATTTCCATTGTACCCTCTAAAATATATGGTTCACCATCAGCAAAAGTCCTCTAAATTCGTTCTCAATGCCACTTTTACCCCCTTTATTTTCTTGCTGAAATGGAAATGAAGTTCTCTCCTGAGGAGGGTGCTTCTCTACAGCTCTCATACCATACAGAGTGGCTAACCTAATCCCTTACACACTCAGCCCTTGTGCCAGCAGGTCTGAAGACAACACCCGTGTCCTTCTTAGTCCTCATTACTATTGCAGACACCCTTGCTCCCTCTTCCTTAATAATACCAGAGCTTTTAATCTCAAACTATCAGGTGATAACTCACTGTTCCTGTCATCTACCACCAGAGTAGTTTTGTCAAATTTTCAATAATTATAAATCTAGCTACCACCATGGTCTGAGCCATTCTGTCAGTTCCTAGAAATAACTTGACACTTTATTGCCAGAAGACCTGAATGAAAATGTTACATGTTACCTGGGAGGAATTTATAAACAGTTGCCTTGCCTGGATCATTGAAATAGCCTCCAAACTTGTCTCTCTATCCACCTTGGTTGGCACAGAGCTTGTAAAACATAATTTGTCTTTTTTAACTTGCTAGGACGTAAACCCCACAAAAAAGATATTTCATCTAACTTGGCAAAAAAATATATCCCAAGCATCTAAAAGAGAACCCAGAAAATGGAAGGTGTGAAATAACTGGAAGGATTAAATAGATCGCTATAACAATACCTCAGCTAATTTGGAGTTATTAGTCCCAATGCAACACAAATACAACCAGAATTCATAGATTTGTTACAGGCTGTTCATCCTTTGAATACTGCCATCAATCCTACCAATCAGAGATATACATGTGGTGTCATGGAAATAGAATTCTGGGGTCTGTGGCTGTGCTTTAGAGTTGCTGGCACTGAATTTTTAAGTTTGTATTTGAATGTCATGGAGTATTATACTCGTACATATTTTTCAGCCTAACACAGTCCCAACGATCCATCTCAACCTTTAATCAGTAGGCACCACTGATTTTTCAACCCCTCTGTCCCATGCAAATATTTGAGTTTGTGGCCCCCGATCTATGTTCCTAACAGAGTGGTCAGAGAAGACCCATTCCCACAGTGCCTTGGGGTATCTTCTGTCAGCAGCCTCCAGCATGCTTTGTTAAAGAGCAACTTGAATTCAGTGTTTACCCTATATACAACCAGTTTTATGAACAGACAAAGATGAAAAAGTGTCATCAAAATATCTTTGCTGTGGCTTCAGAGCTTGGGAACTGCCTGAACATAGGGTCTACATTTCATGGACCTCTGAGGACTTTACAGTCCCTAGAAATATGTGACAGACAGGTGGGGCCGGCTCAAGTGCTGTGCTGTCTTATTCAACACCGTATCCCCAGCACCTAGCGCTGGCCGTACATTCAGGAGCTGTTGTACCGGCTGGGTGAAGGAAAGAATATCTATTGAAAGGACAATTTAGAAGTTGAGTATATGCTGAAAGGAATTAAATGCCCTTTTCACTCTGACCCCTAAACTGTTATATTATCACCCTCCCTCAGTTCCTAGAAATACTTGAACACTTTATCACAAGATGAGTTCAGTGAGAATGTCACCTGTTACCTGGGAGGAATATCTTTTATAAGCTATTGTTTCTTAATAACATAAAATAAAGGTTAGTTTATCCGATTAGTTCACTATCACAGTTAATGGTCGATAAAAGTGCTCCGATACCACAGGACACACATCAGAGGTGTTTAATGAAAGCACCGTGAAGGGGGAAGTTAGAGGGTGGAGCTCTCCGAGGGGAGTTCCACTGTGGGCTCAGATGGGGTGAGTGAGTGTGGTCCCGGAGCCAGTGGGAGGGGCAGAGCGGGCACAGTCAGGAATGGGAGTCAGAAATAAGCATGTATCAGGTGTCTCCAGACCTGCTTTTTTCCTTACCAGTTCTGAAATAGATTTGTCTAAATTCGACTGACTATTTTCCTTGTAATAGTTTTTTTTTTTTTTTTTTCTCATGCACCAGAGGGTCATAGCGGACACTGCTTTAAGCTTTGGCATTGAACACATAGAAGTAGACAATGACCGTTTTTAGTGTAGTTAACTAATTCAAATGTGCAGTTCAGTTGCTTCAGTATATGCTAGATAATGCCTTTTATAAAAGAATGTGCTAAAAATAGTTGTGAGGAGGATTCATTGCAATGTTTGTAGAGTGTTTATCATGGTGCTGGGCACATGGCAGGTTCTCAATGATTCATAGTTATTCATAGTATGATATTTTTTCTATTTAAATACCTTATATTAAATTTTCCATCAGGCTACTAAATGAATCCCCAAAATTCTGAGAGGAAAATTGTATTTTCTTTTGTATGGTGTTTTGATTCTCTTCTTCTTTTTTTTTAATTTTATTAGAGGCCTCAGAGGAAATTAAACCCTGTGGCAACAGTGATAAGCGTATGAGGCTCAAGGAACAGAAGGAAAGCACAGCTTGGCCCTGTCCTTCTAAGAACATACGGAAGGTCAGTTACTAGGGAGACGCAAGGGGACCACCTTTCCATAAAATACTTTACAGAGAGATTATTCAAAATTCCTCAATTCCACACAGGTTGGCTAGCCCAAATAAATATAATTCCAAACATACTAAGCAAAGCTACTTGAGTATATTACTTTCTATTAACTCTAAGCTTTATTCTGAAACAAATTTTTACTTTCCTATTATTTTGTCAAATAAATGGGTTCATGTGGAAGACCAGACTTTAGAGCTCATAAAAATCCCACGTAAACTCCTGAAAGAGAGTATTTTATTATTGCCAAAATAAATTTTTATTTAATTGAGCATTATGTCCTATTTTATAGAGATAAATATCAAGTGGAGAGTAATAAATGAGAATTGTTGGTCATTTACCTTTAATTGCATCTATAAAACAAAATATCAAGTTGGTTATTTCATTTATAAAATTAGATACAGTTATCAACTGAGATTTTTATAATTAAGATACATATTATTTGAAA
>PVKU01015788.1:0-16934 GCA_004027475.1 Anoura caudifer | reverse complement strand
TGTCGTTGCCTGATCTCCACGCGACGACGCCTTACCCACCTTCGGGACCCCCCCTGGATCCTGCTGCAGCTGGACTGCGGCAGGTGGTGGTTGTCCTGCCAGCTGGCTGGTAACCTCCAGAAGGATGCTGAATTGATGGGGCCTTGGTCTTTCTTTGCGCTAATGGTCCCCTTGGAGTGTTAGGATCAGGAACAAATGAACGAGAAAAACAACCTGCCTGCAGGCGGCGCTGGCGGCCCACCCGCTGCAGTTTACAGAGCTGGGCAGCTTTCTCCTCACCACTAACCTCAGGAGTAGGAAGCTCTCAGATGAGCTTCTCAGTCATTTCTCCTGGATGTTTCACCTAGACAGGGCTGTCTCTATGGTCACAGAGCAAGGAGAGGAGAGAACAGGGACAGACAGACCCAAAGGGTCCACGGTGGCCCCAAGCCTCCAAACCTCCACTTTGCACCTGACCAAGGACACCTCTGCCCTCGGTGAAGGCTGCTTGGACTCCCTCCTGAGATGGCCTTCTAACTATGGGCAGGGTCAGAGTTCAGATAGCCCCCATCGGCTCCAGGGGCTGTGGCCCCTTCAGTGTGCCCTCTCAGCCTGTGTCCTAGCTGGAACCCAGGTCAGCACCACTGAGGTAGAAAGAGGGTCCTGGGGTCCATGGGGAGGCCATTTCTGCCTGGGCCCTGGCCATGCCCCTCGGCCCCTGGAGCCCAGCTGCCAGGTGCTCAGACTTCCCACCTGGTCACTCACAGAGCCTCAGACAAGCCCTGTGGCCAGGATTGCCGGTGTCCCTGCTATGGGAGCCAGGGTGGCGGGGCTCTGACTGTGCCTTCCTGCTGTCCCTGGTAAGAAGGGGGTGCTGAGGACTGGAAAGTGGAGTTTGTCATGACTCCACCATCAGCAGGAGGAAAGAGTCGGGGCAGGAGTTGGACAAGAGCGTCCTTGTGTGGAGCGATGCTAGACAGGCCCCCCTCCCCCCAAACTGACCCTGGTGGAGGCAGTAACTACCGGTGGTGCTGAGACCTGTAGAGCACCCACTCCAAGCTGGCACTGCTTCACAAACACCGCCTCACTCAATCTTCTTGGCATTTTAAAATTTTTATTTTATGATTTTAGAGAGAGAGGAAAGGAGAGTGTATGTGTGTGAGTAAGAAAGAAAGAAACATCAGGTTGTAGTTCCACTGATTTATGCATTTGCTGGTTGCTTTTTTTTTAGAGAGAGAGGAGAGGGAGAGAAACATCAATGTCTGGTTGCCTCTCATGCAGCCCCTACTGGGGACCTGGCCCACAACGAGGCATGTGCCCTGACTGGGAATCAATCCCACAGATTCTCAGTCCACAGGCAGGTGCTCATTCCACTGAGCAGCACTGGCCAGGGCTGGTTGCTTCTTGTATGTGCTCTGACCGAGGATCGAACCTGCAACCATGGTGTATGGGGATGATTCTCTAACCAACTAAGCTACCCAGCCAAGGGCAGTTTTGTCTGTCTTTAATCTCAATGATTCTGGTCAACATGTAGCAGTTGAAGTTTTAATTTGCATTTCCTCAGTCTCAGTGTTCAACTTTTTTCTTGTTCTTACTGGTGATCTGTCCGTCTTCTATCTTCTTTTGTGATGGTTCTGTGCACCTGTTCACGTCTTCTGCCCGTTTTTTATGGGACCGTCTTCTGGCTGCGAGCCTTCCTAATGGGTGAGTGTGACACAGATTTTCTCCTCATCTGTGGCTTGCACTGTCATTTTCTCACTGGGTCTTGCAAAACCCAGAGGTTTTGAAGTTTCTAGGAAATCCACTGTGTCAGTTTTTTCTTTCTTTCTGGCTTCTGCTCTTGGTGCTCCTCTGAGAAATCTGTGCTCGTCTCAAGGCTGCAAATGCTTTTCTCGTGTGGGTGTTTTTTCCTGGAAGCTGAATTTAAGTTTTACATTTAGATCCCTGACCTGTTTGGGGTTAGTTTTTGTGTATAGTATAAGGTGAACAATGAGGGTTGTTTATTTTTCCACAGGACATTCCCTTGCTCAGTAAAACTAATCGAAAGACTATCCTTTCCCCGCACTGGGTGACCGTGGCGGCTTCATGGGAAATCAACCGGCCCTGTGTGTGTGAATGAGCCCTCTGTTCTGTCCTGTCAGTCTGTGTCTGTTTCTGAATGGAAACCACATTGTCTTGCACAACAATAAAATAATAAAATAAAAACACATTATCTTGATCACTGTGGCTTTATAGAGACCTTGAAGTCAGGTAGTGAGAGTCCTCTTTGTTCTTTTCGATGATTGTGTTGATAAGTGCTTTGTGGCTCCACATAAATTTTATAATGAGGATACATACTTCTAGTATGGAAGGATGCTAGCATTGCGACTCGAAGTGCATCGAGGCAGCAAATTTAGGAAGAATTCGCATCCTAACAATACATTCATATGAGTAGCCAGGTCTCCTTTAATTACTCTCAACAATGTTGTGTAATTTTTTTTCTAGAGGTTTGGCTCGTATCTTTTAAAAATTATCCCCCAAAATTTCATTTTTTAGGTTGTCGGTATTTTTAAAAGGTGTTTCCAAATGCACAGTGCTAGCATGCAGAAATATAATAGAGATTTTAGATTCTCTACATCTCTACAAGAACAAGGTTGTGTCTTGCAACCTTGCTACATGTGGTTCCCTGTTCAAACAGCCTTTCTGGAGTCTACAGAACTCGCTACATACACTGCCCTGTCTTTCGTGAATGACGTTTATCTCCTGAGCACATCTTTCCTGTTTCTGGCTTCCCTGAGCTCTGAGCACATGTGTGCAGTGAGCGTGCTGTTGGCCTTCCTCCCAAGTGTTCAGCATTGCCTCATCCCCACGCAGAGGGCTCGCCCATGTCCAGTGCTGGCGTCTCCAAATGCTTTCACCCTTCACCTTAGCCAAAAGGCTGAGAAGCAATTCGAACGCTTCCTATGCATCTACCAAAATGATCACATGGATTTTCTTCTTTGTTCTAGCAATATGGTGTTCGGAGTGGAGCTGTGTGTCTCCTCCCCCAGCCCTGTTAAAAATATATATATATTTATATACATATATTTATATACATATACATATTTATATATACATATATGTGTGTGTGTGTGTGTGTGTGTGTGTGTGTCAAGGTCCGAGGCCTCAGGACAAAGGAACGTGATTTTGTTTGAAAACAGGGCCTCTGCAGATGTAATCAAGTTAAGAGGAGGCCATTAGGTGGCCCTACCTCAGTATGACCAGTGTCCCTATAAGACAAAGAAAATGCCTCATGAAGAGAGAGACACACGGCAGGTGCCCACAGCCTTGGGGGTGGAGGTGGTGTGTCTGCCAGCCTGGGAACCCCAAGGACTGTGGGCACGTGCCAGGAGCCAGGAGAGGCGGGGAAGGGGCTCCCCAATAAGCTTTGGGGTGGGAGTGGCTGCCAGCAGTGTCCCACCAGACCTCCAGCCTGCAGGGTGGTGCATCAGTGAACGTCTGCTGGTTTTGGCCACCAATTCCCGGGCTTTTTTGCCGTGGCCCTGGGAAACTAACGTGTGTGCTGATTTGCGTGATTGAGTTTGAGATATTCAATCAACCCACTGGATTTCACCTGGTCCCAATATTTTATTCGTTTTACACGTATTGCTGGATTGGATTTGCATATGTTTGGTTGAGGATTTGTGCGTCTGTGTCCATGAGGAATGATATCTGTGGTTTTCTTTTCTTTGTCTGATTTTGTTATCAAGGCAATTTTCTTCTAAAGTTTTTGTCCTATTTTGGTATCAGACTTTGAGAGAAAGAGTTGGAGAAATCATTTTTTTAAACATACCTTTTTGCAGAGCAGTTTAAGGTCCCCATCAAGATTGGGAGGGAGGCGCCCAGACCTCCCCTGTGCCGGGCCCAGGACGCACACAGCCCCTTCAGTTTACCAGCATCACACACCAGAGTCAGAGGTGGGCGGGGCTAGCAGGAAGGAACCCGTGCTGGCGCCCACCCCCCAAGTCCACAGCTCACCTTGGGGCTCCCACTTCATGCCGTACCTTCTGTAGGCTTGGACAGACTGGGGAAAGGGCTTTGTTCTTCCTTTTATTTAACATTTGTTTGTTGCTACTATGTGAAAATACAGTTGATTTTTGTGTTTTGGTCTTGCATCCCACCAGCTTGGGAAATTCACTCATTCTAATTCTGGCTTTTTTAGTTTGCTTTTTTTTTTTATACTTCCATATACACCTTCCTGTCCAATCTATATGCCTTTTTTTTTCTTTTTTTTTCTTTCTTGCCTATTCCACAGGCTAGTACCTCCAGTCAGTGTTGAGTAGGGGTGGGTGTGAACATCTTGCTTTGTTGATAGTCTTAGGGAAACATATTTAGTTTTTCACTATTATTATGAAATCAGCTTCTGAGTTTAACAGCTGCTCTTTATCAGGTTGAAGAAATTTCCTCATAGTCCTAGTTTGCCAACAGTTACGATTGTGAATGGATGTTGAATTTTGTCAAAATTTTTGGCTTCCTATTTTTGCATTATTTTTCCCTGAATTTTATATTTTCTGCCCATGAGATGGTCCTGTGGTTCTTCTGTTAATACAGTGAGTTACACTGATTTTCCAAATAATCAAACCAACACCACATCCCTGGCAGCAGCTCTGCCTCCATGAGGTTGTTGTGTGTGCTCTTGAGACATTTAGTGGAACTCACTAGTGAAGCCAGCCAGACCAGGAGTTTGCCTTGTGTGGAAGATTTTTGTTTGTGTTTTATAGTGTGGTACAGGCCACATAACACAAACTAACCACCTTAGCCGATTTTTAAGTGTGCAGTTCAGTGGCACCACATCAGTCCCAACAGTGAGTGGCTCGGTACAGCCGGAGTGATGGCCTCGTGCTTCTGGAGGTCACGGGTCAGACAGGAGTCTCTCAGGGTTGAAATCTAGGTGTTGGCTGGTTCCTTGGAGGCTCCTCAGGGAATCCATTCCCGCCTCCTCCAGCCTCCAGGGGCTCAGGACTCCAGCCTCCGCCTCCACAGTGGTCCCCTGGCTTCCACGATGCCCCCTTCCAACTCACACCCTTGCTATGGCATCCAACTGCCCAGACAGTTCCTGATTCCCTTCCCATCTCACGATCCTTACTTTTTCACAACTGCAAAGCCCCTTTTCCGTGTCACATACTCACAGGCTCCAGAGATTTGAACCTTTTCTGCCACAGTCCACCCTCTGACCCCAAATAAGAGATTCCCATCCAATAAGCAAAATGCATTTACTCTCCTATTCCTGCGTCCCCAAAGTCTCAAGTTCCAGAAGCATTTCAAAGTCCGAAATCTCATCTCAATCTCAGTGGAGCCGAAGTCCCAAACCCCACCATCGAGTGCTGTGGACAAGGTTCGGGTGAGACCCCTTGTACGAGGGAGGTGCCTTTCCTTCCAGGCACTTAGCAAACAGATGCCCTAATTCCCAGACACAATGGTGTGGGTGACTGGCGTGGATAGTCCCCTTCCAAAGGGAGAGCAGGGAAGGAAAAGGGGTCGAGTCTGCAGTCCAAGGAACTTTGGGATCCAAGGAACAGAGGCAGTTAGGAATCAAGGCCTTGGAATTATCCTCTTCGGCTCAAGGTTCTGCTCCCTGCCCCCCCCCCCAGTGCCCCGGGGCTGTGGCTCCACCGTGACCTCCTTCCCTGTCCCCCACAGTGGCTCCTGTGAGCCTGTTTCCTGCCTGCAGATGCTGAGGCCTGGGGTGGCCTCTCTCATTTTGTCCTTCTCTGTTCGAGCTGGCAGGGACTCTGCTGACCTAGCACGCTCGAAACCCTTCCGGGCCTCCCAGGTCCGTCCGCAAGGCTGTCCTGAGTAATCCCCTCTCTGTTTTTGCTTCTGCTGACCTGGTGAACACCTGTTCCCTTCCTGACTGGATACTGGGACCTTTGTGTCTTTCCAGGCCCCAGGAAATGGCTGTCCAGCTGCCCAGGCTTTCTCCCTGAAGCACCTTGCCAATTGATGCCAATCTTCCGATTTTATTGCCTCCTGCAGGCGGCACAGGTTCTTTTGGGTGCCTGGTGGACTCCACTTTGCTGGGCTCTCTTCCACCGTCCCTGCAGGCTCCAAGCACTTGCTCCTCTTTTCCTCTGCAGCCCCACCGGAGGCGGCACCTTTACGGCCTGTAGATCTACCCACAGTCCCTCTACAACGTGCTAACAGCAGGTGTGTCCGTTAAGATGACTTCACCGGTGGGCGTTAGCATCCATGTGTCCACGAACAAGCCATTTGAGGCAACCTGGGCTTTCTCTGTCCCACCTCTCAGAATGCTTCCAGTCCCCAACCCCAACACCAGCCCCACTCTTAGGGGTTTGTTACCACAGCACCCCGCTTCCCAGTGCCTATGTGGGCATGTTGTGCCCCGTCATTGCAGTGGGCATCTCATCGGGTGATGCCAGCCACAGCAGTGTGTCACCCAGCCTGCTGTTCTTGGATGGGGGTTTTTAGCTTCTAAGTAAGAGCCTTTCTTTTTTTCTTTTTTGGTTAAATTTGTGGACATGTGTTTTTATTTCTCTCACGTAACTGTCCGGGCATAAAATGGCCTCAAAGGTCAATCTTGCTCCACTCAATCACGCGTGGACAGCCCACTGCTGTGCCGCTTCTGGAGGCTGGGGTTCTCTCTTCATTACTCCCCATTTCATCTATGAAGTTCAGGTCCATTCCCACCCTTAGGCTGGGACCTACGTCTTTCTCTCCTGTTGCTTCAACCCAGGTTCCTAAGATCTTTATTATTTGTTTTGTTTTAAGAATTTTTAAAAATATTTTATTTATTTTTGGAGAGAGGGGAAGGAGAAAGAGAAGGATAGAAATATCAATGTGTGGTTGCCTCTTACACACCCCCAACTGGGAACTGGCCCTCAGCCCAGGCATGTGCCTTGACTGGGAATCCAAATGGCGACCCTTTGGTTTGCAGCCTGTGCTCAATCCACTGAGCTACTCCAGCCAGGGCCCTGTATATTTTTCTATATTTCACTTTTCATAGCCTTCACTTTTTCCTCTATTTTGCAGCCATACGCAACCATTTCTGTGAGCATTCTTCCTAATTACCAGTGCTTTGAACTCTGCATCTGATAGGTTGGCTCTCTCTTTATCTCTTAGTTCAGGGCTGTCAAACTCATTGTCACCAGGGGCCCACATCAGCTTCGCAGTTGCCTTCAAAGGGCCGAATGTAATTTTAGGGCTGTATAAATATAACTACTCCTTAACTAGGGGCAAGGAGCTCGGCGCTGCTGCTGGGTAGAAACAAGGTGGAGGGCTGGATTCGGCCTGCGGGCCTTGTGTTTGCTACCTGTGGCTTACTTGAATTTTTTCTGGAGCTTTGATCTGTTCTTTCATTTGGGTCATTTTTTTTGTCTCCACACACCTGTTACGTAGTAAGGGTCGGAGCCTTAGGTGTTCACCAGGGTGGGGCAACCCACATCCCTTCGAAGTGGTACTGTCTGTGGGGTAGGGGTCAGAGAGGGAACAATGCCACCAGCTCTCTGCTGGTTTTCAGTCACTTTCCCCACTTCCCACAAGCAAACTGGGCCCTTATGGTGCTGATTCCCTGGTGTGTGGGCTTGTGTATGTTCTAGGGCCCTGTGGGTCTCTCCAATGAACTCTCCTGTGAGGCTGGGAGTTTCTCCTGCTGCCACCTCAACCCCCACAGGTGTTTACAGTCAGAGGTCTGAGGCTTATTTCCCTGCACTGGAGCCCTGGGTTGTGGGTTTGTCCTGTCCCCAGTTGTTCCTCCCAGTTTACCTCCACGTGAATGTGGGACTGCCCGGTCTGCAATCCACTGCCTCACTGGGTCAGCCAGCTGCCGCCTTGCTGCAAATCCTCTCTGCCCGTCTCAACCCCTCCTACTGTCTGGTTGAATGTTTCTTTAACGCCTTTGTTGTCGGACTTCCATACAGTTCTATTTTCTGGCAGCTCTGGTTGATTTTTGTTTTTAAATTTGTCATTGTCCTTTTTTGGTTGTGTGAGGAAGCACGGTGTATCTCCCTATGCCTCTATCTTGGCTGGAAGTTCTCTAAAGAATTTATTTATTTATTTAAGTTTAGAGAGAGGAGAGAAGGAGAGAAACATCAACGTGTGGTTACTGGGGACCTGGCCTGCAACCCAGGCATGTGCCCTGACTGGGAATCAAACCTGTGACTCTTTGGTTCTCAGGCCGGTGCTCAGTCCATTGAGCCACACCAGCCAGGGCACGAATCTTAACGTCATCACCAATATTTGGTTTGAGCAATGTGTCTAATGTCCAGAGGCCATTCCTGCCACTGTTGGTGCCACAGCTCTGGGACACGGCTGCTTGCTGTCTCTCCTCATGGCCCAGCCCTGCGGAATCCCCGGGTACTTGACTTCAGCCAATGGACCTCTTACTCCCTGCTCCCTTGCGGCACTGAGAGCCGAGCCTGGACCAGCAACTTGCTGGACATGCAGTTCCACACTCGGCCCCTGGGCCCTCGGGAACCACATGGCAGTCCAGACAGTCCGTGCACCAGCCCTGCCCTGACCCCCACCCTCTGAGGCCGCCGCCAGGTCGGGCCCCACTCCAGGCCACTCCCCAGACCGTGCCTGCCCCACAGCAGCAGGGTCCACTCTGCCTCCCTCCTCTCTGTCCACTGGACCTCTGATCCCACCCCCTCTTCAAACCATCCCCTGGCTGAAGTCCCAGCACGCCCATGCCCTTGACTTCACCTCCTCTCCCCTCCCCTCCCTCGGCCTCGGGTCTCATCCACGTCTTCCCTGGGCCAAGCCTCAGGCCTGACTCCTGCCCAGCCCTCCCCCTGCTCAGCAGCCACCCTGAGCAGGAAGCCACTCCCCCCCAGCCTTACTCTGGGCTCCAGGCTGAAAGCCTTAGGCCATTGGGGAACCCCATATCCCTGCACCGTGGCTCTCCCACAGTCCCGGATAGCAGTACCCACCATTCTCCCACCTGGCGTCTCTGCCCCCTACCTGTCATCTCTCCTGGTGGTGGCGGTGTCTCTGCCCAGCTACCCATGTCCCCTTGGGCCCCTCCACTGCATATCCAGATTGCAAAGCAGGTTTCTGTACTGCCCTCGAGATGTAGTTCCCGGACCACAAGCCCTGCGGAGCAGCTGCAAGGTGGACCAGAAGCCCCACCCCTAAACCCTGGGTCTGATGCCCACTCCACAGCACTTTTCCAGCCCCAGGGTCCCTGCACGTGGCCACCCTGCCCACAGACTTGGGTGGGAGCCAGAACGACTCAGGAAGGGAGGCCTGTTTTTTAAAATTTGTTTATTTTAAAACATGAAACCCAAGCTGAATAGAAACCACGGAAATTATATTGACGAGATTTTAGTATTTGCCAAGAAAAATAAAGCCCCAAAGATATAAAAATTAAACCCCAAGCCCAGTTTTTTTGGGGGGGAAGAAAAAACAAACACAGCGACAGCACATCCAGCCATGGCCCTGGGGAGGTCAGAGGTCAGAGGTCAGTGACCCGTGGCTCAGGCCTCTGTCCCCAGTCAGCTCGGATATTAAATCTGGTGGGAGGGGACCAGGAGGGGTGGAGTCTCAACAAAATTATCTTGAGACCGTGTGTAGCAAACATGAGCGTGTGACGGTATGGCTGCACCAAAACCTCCCCCAGCTGCCCCCACGGGGCCCCCACCCACTCTCCTTCCAGGCTGGGCAGGGTCCAGGGTGGGCAGGGGCAGGGTGCTTAGACTGGAATTGCATAGTGAGATGGGGTGGGTGTGGCTGGGAGAAGGGTCAGGGGCTTCCAACCAGGCCTCCCACTCACTACCCCAGCCAGGGGCAGCAGCCAGGGCCCGCAGGCCAGGTGTCCCAGCTTGACCCCACCTCCAGCTCACCCAACCTTGTGGGGGCTGAGCCCTGTGGGGCTTTATAGGCTCCCTGCCCCCCAACATGGTCAAGGACCCACCCCCCAGGATGCTGCAGGGCCAGAGGGGCCTAAGGCCCACTGGTGCAGGAGTAGGGATGTGTGGAGAAGTTAGTGGGGTGGGGGACTGGTGCAGGGGTGCAGGGGTATGGGGAGGTTAGCGGGGTGGGGGATGGCCAGGAAGAGGCCCCAACACAGAACAGAAGTAAAACCAACGTGGGACCCCCCCACGGCTGAAGCTCATCTTTGAACCCCTTGGATCCCCCCCTTCTCCTGTGTCCAGCGTCGGTGAGTGGAGAAACTGGGGGTCGTCATGGGCAAGCAGGCACACCCTGCCTGCACGGGGGACCCCAAGTCGTCACAGGTCATGGGCAGGGCTGCTGCCCGAGACCCACATTCACTGGGGGCGGCCTTGCCAGGGCTGTGCCGAGCACAAGGCAGGCACCGCAGGACTGCTGGGTGCTCCTGGCGGGAGGCCTGGATGCTCTGGCCACAGCCACAGGGTGGAGCCCAGGGCACAAGTGGGCAGGCGGGTATGGCCTGGCCCCTGGGGGCCTGGAGCGCCCTGCGGTGCAGTGAAGGCAAGGTCCGGCCACCCCAGGAGCCCAGTGTGAGTTCACTGGGGCCCCCTCCCTTCCCAGGGCAGAGGCTGACCCCAGGTGGGGCAGATGCGGCCTGGTTCCCTGCCCTTTTGGTCCCAGACACCAGCACAAAGAAAGAAGGTCCCAGAGGGAGGGAGGCGGCCTCTCCCCAGCGGGCCCAGGAAGGGGTGCTGCCCATGCTCTGGGAGTTAGTGTCCCCCCTGCCCCCTGGTCTGTAAACTTCCCAGTCAGCTGTCCAGCTCCCGCTGCGGGACCCCGGCTGGGGGCCTCACAGGCCACAGCCAGCACCAGCCCCTTCATGTGAGGCCAGCCAAGCCTGGGCTGGGGCTGGCAGGGGCCTTCCTGCCCTGATGTGGGGTTGGCTCCCCCATGGCAGGAAACGGCAAACATTGTACACTGAAGCCAAAAGCACCCAAGGGAGCCTTGCTCCCACTTCACAGGTAGGGAGACCGAGGCCACAGGGACCTCGGTCTTGCAGCCCTCAGTCCGCCTGAGGCAACACTGGCCTGGGGAGGGCTCTCCGGGGCCTCGGGCAGGCTGCCTGTGCTCCCTGCAGCAGTGCCCTAGAAGAACCTGCGGTTCCACCCTGACTCCCAGCCAGCTGTCCTGGACTCGGGGTCACACTCACCAGCCTGGCTGGGGGACCCCGGTGGGTGGCTGGGGTGAGGTTAGTGGTTAGTCCCCAAGGGCGGCAGGGGCTGGGGCTCATTCACAGGAGGCTCAGGTCCAGTCCCTGAGCCTGGGCTCCAGGACACTGACCCTGTCCTGGACAGAAGGGGGACAGGAGGGAGTATGCACGCCAGCAGTCCCGTGGCCGGCCTGCCCTAGAGATGATGAGTGTGGTTAGTGCAAGAGGGAACTGGAACCAGCTGCCGAGTCTGGGGGAAGAGGGAGGGGGTTTGGCACCAAGAAGGCGGCCAGCACTGGGTGAGCGGCCTGGGCTGGGTGTGACACCTGGGCCTCCTCTGGCATGGAGGGCCCAGTGCTGCGGGTGCTGAGGGAGAAAGCGATGCTGGGTGGAGGCAGAAAAGGCAGCCCCTCCTGTGGCTTCTGGCCACTGGTAGGAGGGGCCTGCTGTCGGGTGGGAGAGAAGGAGGGACACACTGCAAAGAGGAGCAAGGAGGTGCCAGCACCAGGGCGCGGAAGCAACCCAGGGCGTCAGGGCTGCGGAGGGAAGGAGGGCGCAATGAGGTGGAAGCTGTAGGGTTTGAGGGTCCTCATGCCACAGGAGCGGGCCAGGGTTGCAGCGCTGGCTGTGTGGCCCAGAGCAGGGCTCGGTGAACCTGAACCCTGGGAGGGCAGAGGGCATGGGCTGGGATGTCCCAGGGCAGCGCTCCCAGGTGTCCAGGTGTGTGGCCGGGGTCCCTGCCGGGAACTCTGGGCGCCTGCAGGAAGGGGCAGGGAGGGCCTGGCAGGTGGCCTCGAGGGAGGTGGGGGCAGCAGTGCTGGCCTGGGGACGACAGGGCGATTGGCACATGGGGTGGTGGCGGGTCTGGCAGTCTAGTGGCCGCTGCCGCTGGAGTCGGGGCGAGGCTGGCTCGTGGCGAGGTATTTGGCTCTCATGCTGGATGTGTACTGTGGGGAGACAGGGAGGCGTTGTTGAGCAAGGCGTGGGCACAGCCTGGGCCAGGCCAGCTGCAAGTACCCCTGGGGGCAGGGTGTGTGGCTGGTAGCCCTGGGGGAGGGCTTGGGAGAGGTCAGCTGGCCCAGTGCAGGGACTGAAAGCCCTGAGGGCCCCGTCCCAATGAGATGAGCACTCTGCCCACCCGGAAGAGCCAGGGTTTGAAGGCCCCCTGTGCCCAGGACCTGAAGGCCACACACAGGCCCTCCTCCCCCTGGGGGGTGCTGTGCAAGGGTGGGGGAGGGGTGTGTTCCAGGAAGAATTGGGTGGTCCACAAGGACCCGGAGCAGCAGGGCTGTGAGTCATGCTGCCCTATCACCCCGGGGGAAAGGAGGACCCCCAAAGCTGCATGGGCTCCTCAGACTGAGGTGATGCTGCAGCCACTTAGCTGGGGGACCAGCTGTGGGCTCCTCCAGATCCCAGACGCAGGGATAGGTGAGTGGGGGAGGGGAGGACTGCACATCTCACTGCCCTTGTCCAACCTGGGGCACGAGGGCTTTACTCAGTGCATGTGTGCGTGGGACCTGTGCACGTATGCGTATGAGTGCATGTGCATACATGTATGCCCATGAACACATGTGGAGGAGGTGTGTGCTAAGGTCCACACACAAAGGGTCCCACACCCATAGGGGTGGGGACAATGGCTGAGACCAGTGCTGCAGGTCACCAGTGGTCAAAGAGCCTGGCAGGCTCCAGACCCCCCAGCCACACACTAGCCCACCCTACGGTCCCCTGGGTTTGACAGCCCTTCCGAAACTCCTGGTGGGGAGAGTCTGTCGTGTCCACTGGGGCCCGCGGGGGACACAGGAGGAGCAGCAGCGGGCACCAGGGGCCGTGGCATTCCGTGGACATGCGGAGGGGGCGGGGGGCAGCGGGCTGCAGCCCAGACCACTGAGGGAACCCATGCAGGCGCACAGCACTATGGGGATGGCCGGGCGCGGTCCATGTCGGCACCACCCGTGTGCACTTCCGGACATGCAGGGCTGCACCAAGAGGGCTAGGCTCACCCGGGGGCCTGGGCGGACGGTCTCCTGGCTGGGAGGTGACTAGGGCAGCTGTGGCTGCCTGCAGCTGGGCTGGGGGGCGGGTCTCACTGCCCCTGATGTGGGGGTGACGGCCCAGGGCCGGCCCCAGAGGTCTCTGTGGCTGTGCTAGAAGCCACGAAGCGCACAGGCCTGTGCCGGCCCCACAGCACTGACCAGGGTGGCCCCGGGGCACCTCTGTTGGGCCCTGGCCAGCCCTGCTGCGGGCAGCAGTGAGCAGAGGGCGTGAGGCGCGGAGGCGAGGCAGGCAGGCGCTGCACAGGGCAGGGGCCAGGCGGGTCAGTACCTGTCACTCTGAGGGCGCGGCCACCACCGCGCTCGGGCACTGTCCAGGGGCTTAAACTGCCAGCCCGTGTGGCTGCCAGAGTCCATGGCGGCCAGATACCGCTAGGAGGGCCCAGGGTGGAAGGGGCACAGGAGAGAGAGAAAGAGAGAGTGGCCTCAACACCAGGGTGCGGGCCCAGCCAGGGGCGGCTGTGGGGACCAGAGCACAGTACCGGTGGGGTGACAGCTGGGGAGCCCATGGCACCCGGGTCCAGGAGGTCCAGGCCAGCTCTGCTGCAGGGCACAGTGGGGCCACCGAATACCAGGGCGGTTGTTCTGAAGCAAGGTGACCTTCAGCCCCTTTGGCCACCCTGTTCTTTGCAGCCCACCACCTCTAGGAGGCCCGCCCAAGGCCCTGCCTCTCTGTACGCTCCTTCTCTTTGGCACAAAAATGCTCTGTCCCCCCTTTCCCATGCTTCAGCCCTAGGAATGGGATGCCAGGCCAGTCTGGAGCAGCCAGGGGCCAAGGCCTGGGTTCAGCTCAGGATGCCAGAAAAGGGAAAAGAGGAAGAAGCAGGTCAGCTGGAAAGAAGCAGCCAGGGCCCCTCAGCACTGAGTTAGTGGCCAGGCCACTGGCCTCTGCTGCTCACTTGGGCCCCAGGGTACCTCAAGGCCAGCTTGCAAGCCCACCCAGCCCCATCAGCCTGGCTGCAGGTTCACAGAAGACCACGGCAGACCACCTACAAGGAAGGGTGGCGTCCCCGCCTGCCCTCCAGCCCTGACTTACTGAGGGTGGTGGGGACTCGCGCCCGATGAGGGGGGTGTTCTCACAGCGGGGGTTCTGGAAATTGGCATTCTGGCTCCTGAGGAACAAGGAGAGAGGGACTGTGAGTGGTCATGGGCCATGGAGGTCCTAGGTCTGGAGCCAGCCTGGGACACCTGTGCCACCCTGCTCTGCCCAAGGCCCCCAGCCATGGCTGCAGCAGGGGTGGTCTCATTGTCCCTGGGTGATACCTCCTGGCAAGCACCCGGCACAGTGACCCAGGGCTCAGAGTGGGCCCAAGGGTGTCTGCCTGCCTGCCTCAGCCCCACCAGAGCCTGCCCTCACTTGGCCGCCTGCCCACCTCATGCCCAGCCTGGGCCCTGAGCCACAACATCCCCGCAGCCAGCTAGACACAGGCCCTGTGTCTGACCCTGTGGCCTCCCTGTGGCCTCTACCCAGGTCTGCCTTGGCACAGAAGGCCAACCCCACCCCACACCTGGCAGCCTCCACGGGGGGAAGGCCCAACCCTAACATGGCCTAACTGTGGGATGGGCCCTTCTCCCCGTGCGGCCTCCCGTGGGCCTCTGCACCGCAGCCCGCCTTCTCTGGCTCTGCCCCTTTCTCCATCACCCCGTCCTGCTTACCGCCCGGGCTAGGCCTGCTCTCTCAGCTGAAGCCGGGCAGGTGTGCCTGCAGCCGCACGGAGCTCCTGCAGCCTGCCTGGCTCGGCTCTCCCTGCCCCCACCGGGCTGCCCCCAGCCCCCACACGACTCACATGTACTCGGTGACTGGGGCATTGCTGACGGTGTGGGCCGCTGCTGGGATGCTGGCCTCGCTGCCGTAGCTGCTACCGCAGCTGTACAGGCTAGGCATGTGGACGCGGTAGAGGCTGTCGTGCGCCTGCCGTGGCCCTGGGCCGGGCTCCTCCTCCCCATCCTCATCCGGCCCTCTGTGGGGAGGGACACCCAGCACCAGATCAGGCCCTGAATTCACCATCGCCACCATACTCATCATTGTTACTGCCTCCATCGGTGGCAGCAACATCTCCATCACATCAGAGAACAATGGAGTAGAAATGCAGATGAAGGGAAGAGTCTGGGCTGAGTTATCTGCCACCAGAGCTGGGCCACGGAGCAGCAGCCAAAGTCCAAAGGGGAGGGGAGGTGGCGATTGTGGGAGAGAAACCATGGGGCCCAAGAAGGGAAGGGGTTTGGCATTCCAATACACCACCACCCAGTACTGACTGAGGAGATGAGGCAGGGGCTGCCAGGATTCCCACTTCAAAGATAAGGATATAGTGGCCCCCTGGGAAGGAGCTGTCATTCAGATTAGCCAGCTGAGTGGGCCACGGAAGTTACAGCTGCCCGGAGCCCTCCCCAGCCCACCATGTGCTCTCCCCCACTGCAGCCCTGCGCAGCCCTGCACAGCCCGCACCTGGGTGGGGGTACGGATGAGGCACTCTGAGGCCAGCCGGAGGCGCGGAGGGTGTGGCGGGCAGCCAGCCCCACAAGAGGGGCGGCTTCTCTCCGCCTGTTCCGGCCTGGCGGCACCCCCCACACCAGGAGCTCCTCAGGCTCAGTGTCCCGCCTGCGACATGGGGCTCCTCTGGGACCCGTGGGCCTCACAGAGCCTGCAGGGGTTGATCTCGCACGGGAGGTAAGGAGGCGCTGGCCCCCGTCTCTGGGGCCTAGGACGGGGGTGTCCAGAAGGCAGGTCCCTAAAACACCCTGTGCGCCGTGGCTGGGGAAGCTCGAGGGCATCTCTGAGCCGCTCACCTCTTCTGCTGCCAGGTGTGCGGGACACTGCAAATGATGGAGCTGAACATGAGCGCGGTGACGAAGGAGAACAATGCCAGGTAGATGAGGCCCTCGACGCCATCATAGCAGAAGCCAGTCAAGGCCTGCACGTAGTCCTGAATCCAGCGGGGACAGAGGTGGCAGGGACCACGGGGACGGGAAGAAGCAGGATGGCAGGGTGAGATGGATGTGCTGGGGCTACAGCCCAGCTCACAGAAGCTGGGACCATCCCCAGCTCCCCAGGGAGCTGGCCTGGGTCCCCACAACAGCCCCCAGCCACGGCCCTCTCCCAGCAGCAGCCCGGCCCTGGGAGCCGGTCTTACCAGGTGCAGGCTGCGGCAGTCCACCAGGGCTGTGAGGTGCTGCAGGTTCACCTCTGTGCCATTTAGCACCTCTTGGACACGGAGCAGAGGGTCCTGGGGACACATACCATGAGAGGTCAGCACCACTTTGGAAGGGGGAGCCCCAGTGAGCCCCAGGTGGCTGGAACTCTCCCCGGTCTCTACCCCCCACCCTGCCATTGAGACCACCCCCCACCCTGCCATCTCCACTCAGGCCTTGAGGATCCCAGCTCTTATAAATGGCACCCCCAGAATCTGGCCTGGCCTCAAGGGGACAGCAGAGAACATGAGGGAAGAGGGGGACAAGATTGAACCCAAAACCCGGGCATGTACCCTGATTGGAAATTGAAATTGAACACACAACCCTTTGGCGACAGGATGATTATCCCAACAACTGAGCCACACCAGCCAGGGTGGGCCTGGTTCTTCTAAAAGCTGTATTTTAAGAAATAGCTAAAGACAATGGAAAATTTCCATGACTTTTTTTTTTAATTATATTTTATTGATTATGCTATTACAGTTGTCCCATTTCCCCCCCTTCATTACCCTCCACCCTGCACACCCCTCCCACCCACATTCCCCCCTTTAGTTCATGCCCATGTGTCATAAGTTCTTTAGCTTCTACATTTCCCACACTACTCTTGCCCTCCCCCTGTCTATTTTCTACCTACCATCTAT